>OY744610.1:6720102-6737602 GCA_963556255.1 Allolobophora icterica | reverse complement strand
CAAAGGCCAAGACGAATAACAACGGATGCTTTGCTAATCCAGTAATTTGCATCTTCGGTCATTCATGACAGTCCAACCATACTATGACTTTATCTGAACCAGTCCAACCATACTACGACTCTCTCAAAACCAGTCCAACCCAAGGCATCACTTGATGGTCACCTCAAGTGAGTCCAGTCAAACTCTGGATGCTCTGCAGAAGTCTGATAGAAATTCGAGAAGTCAGGGTTAATAGAAGTCGTGTTCTGTGGTAGGTTAAGGAAGTTGAAACAGACGAGGTTTAAATTTCGACCCAAATGACTTTACACAACTCATAGAACCATGCACTGAATTGCTAAGTTTTGGACCAACCACTGAGAACAGTCAGTTTCTGAGTTTTCATGTAAGGCAAAAAAACAAGGAAAACTAAACAATATGAAAAGGTTAATTCTCTGGCACATTGTACACCATTGTACCCCAGCGGATATGAGGCTGGACTGTCAACACAGTCATAATGAGTATATTGACCCTACACATTCAAAGTTAAATAACGAAAGATGAGAAAGCAAACGAAGCTTTCGCGTAGAAGCAAAACCTGGTTCTGTGGTGGAGCAGAATTTCCACGATCGCTGCTTCGATCATTTCGAGCGGAGATCGGTCTGTACTGGAATCGATATTCCGTGTCTTCATCTTTGTTGGTCGATGGAGATGCGAACAGAGTACGGAAGTCTGGATGACTGAGGCTAATGACGGAGGCCTATAAACAATAGTAATAAAACCCCATGTCAATAATAATGATGATAATAATAGTAATAACAATCATAATCATAATAGTAATTAGTTCTGGGATGCCCTTGTAGTGGCATGGTCGCGTTACGATGCTATAGAAATTGTCCGTGTTATTATTAAGTAACAGTGTTTCTCGTTCTGTCTGAGGCGACTTATTTGAGCACTTTTAAAGGTTTTTCGTGAGGTTTCGCACTTTCTGGTGTTTTGGCCGTGTTTGGGGCGTGGTGGCTCAGTGGTAAGTTCGGCGCCTTGTGGCCGGAGGGTTGCAGGTTCGAATCCCACTCTAGCCGCTGCGTATGGACCTTGGGCAAGTCCTTCACTCGCAATTGCTCGTGGCGCTTCGGCGTGAAAACTCCGACACAGTATCAAATGCTGTAGTCGGGAGCGCCTCTGAGTAGTAGTGGACTTCGAGAGGCGCTATAGAAATATCCGGAATAAATAAATAAATAAATAAATTAGCAGTCAGGCATATTTTGGTTGCTTATGGTTAGTTCTTGTAAGCCACTCTTCTTATTTTTTTGATAGTTTCATATATGGAATGCATGGCTATTGTTTGATTCATAGTCGCACCTGTTGTTGCACCTGTATGACCCGTATGTTCCTCGCATGCATTTTGAAGTTCGCAACTTCGGAAGCACTGCAGGGGTATTTAACATCTCTTTATCCCGTCTGATACGTTTTTGGATTGTGACTTGGTGGTGTTAGTTTGCCGGTTTGCTGATTCATTCTTAGCACATTTATGCTTTTTCATACACGTTATGCGAGGCTATTTTTGGTGTTGCTGCCACACCTGTCTCACCATTATGACCCTTGTTGATTATATATGAAGCAAACTTGGATCATGAGGCCTCGAGCACGGTGGGGGTATTTAATATTTGTTTGCCCTGTATGACCTGCTTTACAGTATGCCATAGGAGCGTGCTGGGAAAGGCACAAGGCAACTGCATCTGGGTGATGGAACCGTTGATCTCCACGGGCCGCGCGGCAATCCGTGTCCTGGTTCGAAACTCCCAACCTTCTTGAGTGGGCTGAATAATGTCGCCGATCGTGGATCGAGGACTTCCGAGCCCCGGGTTCTCCCAGCACTCGTTGTGGATCCACAGAGATCGGGCGACACCGATGGTGCTGGTGCCTCTCTGTGGGTTAGTCACAGTAGCCTATATGCTCCTCAGCAAGCATTTGAATACCAGTATGGTATTCATAGATGTGTTGTTTCAGGCCGTTGCTATACCAGTATGGGACTAGAGAGCCCAATATATCTTATGGTATACGGATGGTTCAAAAATAATTTCTGCCGACGCCAACGACCTTTGTTGCCATAAAATGTGGTTGAACTGTGGATCCATCATCGCCATTCCAAAATAATCCGCGTTTTTAGAGCACCTCTTGAATATACTCGTGGATGTCTCTCCCGCCACAAAAAGCTCAAGACTGAATGGTACGCTAGCGAAATGCAGGCAAAGAAACAAGAAGCCTGTGTAAAAGGTTTCATGGCAGACTATTCCAGAATGAGGGCCCAACCAACTCAAGCGGGTCGAAGACGAAACGTGGCCAATGTCATCAAGGGCCGAGTTCAGACATAGTCACAGGACCAAGGACAGTGTCACATCTTGAGCCCCTCGGGGCCCAGGCCATCGCTACACACCACACAGCTCAGATGCCCTTATCGCAGCCATTAATCCCAAGCTTGAAGATGGTAACATTCGTGCAGCCGTAATCATATTATGCGACCAGAGCCGTCCCATGCTGCTAAGTGAACAGAACCTACAGATTCTCTGTGAGAAACACCCGTCCGATCCCCATCGGATAGTGCAGTAGTGTCCAAGAGGGTGAAGTACTCCACCATTACTAGCATCAATGCTTTGTATTGTATGCTTTTGAAAACGGCAGCTCTTGGAGCATGGAAGGACTGCACTTCATATGAGAGTTGGGAAGCCAGATAATAGACACAACCCATGATCCACTGCAGACCACTCACTTATTCCAGCTGATTTTGGTGGCTCTTCAATGGGGGACTGCCACCTACCTCTTCTGTCTGAGTTCTGATGAGATGGTGCTTTAGATAATAAACGATATATAATAATAAACGATTTATGCTAATAATAATAATAATAATAATAATAATAATAATAATAATAATAAATAATAGAAGCAGAACCAGTTGCTGATGTTGTGGTGCAGAGGTCAAACACAGTCCGTCTCTAGCAGCACATCAAACAGGATTATAAGCAAACATTTAAATGTCAGACAGACACAGAAAGAGACAGACAGACAGACAGACAGAGAGGGACAGGCAGTTACAGAGAGAGAGAGAGAGAGAGAGAGAGAGAGAGAGAGATATATATATATATATATATATATATATATATATATATATATATATATATATATATATATATATATATATATATATATATATATATATATATATATATATATATATATATATATATATATATATATATATAGAGAGAGAGATACGTCCGGATGATGTAAGGCATGAGATAAACGCTCTACTATAATAGAAACAGAGATTGAAAGAAACGTTGATATAGAATCTGAGGTTCATACAGAACGATGTGGATGACGCTGAACTGCTGATGTTGGTTGAGGCTGGTCAACAAAAGCCTCTTTTGTAGTTGGTCGTTGTCTCCACTGGAACTGTGTCTGGTACTCAGACGGATGGTTCTTCCGATGACTGACAGCCAATGACTTCGGCTGCAGAGGACGATGAAACTCATCTTCTATCGTCAGTTTCATCCTCTGTCCATCTGGCTTCAGACCATCAGAAAACATACGGAAAGCGACAATGAAACACATTCTGATGAAACGAATCCACTGACAACACAGAGTCAGTGACAGCCAGACAGACAGACAGCAAGGCAGTGATAGACACAGAAAAAGAGACACTGAGAGGGGCAAATAAGGCTGAGTAACTTAATCGTAATGAGATGACAAACCAGTCGAAGGTTGCTTCCATCAGAAATCAGAATCTGAGACAGACGTCAGTAACACAGCTTCATGCAACAGATGATCGTTACGAGCGTTACATGTTTTCGAAGACTGACAGAGAGAGAGAGAGACTGACCTAAAGAGACAGACAGACAGACAGACTGATTGGAGAAGGGAGCCATCTGAGGAGGACTCCATGAAATTCTATGCACTGGACACAGCAGGCAAACAATGAGAGTTATGAAGAAGACAACTTCTAGAACAACAGGAATTCCCCTTGAAGAGCGATTAAGAAGACTGAAACATTGGATGAAAGAGAAAAGAGCTGAGCCTACCACTCGTAGATTTGTCTGAGTCATCTCATCTTTCTTCATCACTGACGCATGGGAAACGCGTTCTGCTTTCGAAGAGCCACTGGACGGAAGGCCTTTGGAGGCAAGTCTATGATGGTCATGAGTTGAGTTGGCTTTGCTTGAAGGCATCTGCGACTGAGCTCTGGCTCTTTTGTCTTCTTCAACACCGGAATGTCTTTTGTCTTGAGAAGTGGAACTATGAACGCTGCTAGACCTGTCCTCAGCAGTCATCAGCCGCTGACTGCCGCTTCTCTTCTGACTTAGAAGCCTCCTCTGCTCCTCCTCCTCCTCCTCAGCTGAAGCCTTTCCATCTCGCTTCCTCCTACCTGGAACCATTCCCTCTTTACTTGATCGCAAGATGCTTTCTCTGCTTTTGTCGGCTAATTTCAATTCTGTTTCTTTCACACTCAGTCTCTTTGGCTGCAGATGATGACGAAGAGGATGAGGAGGAGGATGTGCAGAAGCTGAGGAGGATGAGGAAGCAGAGGTCACATGATGAATTCCTAGACTAGATTTCTTTGACTTCATTTCCTTTGCATTGTACTGCGCTCGATCGAAATCATGGTGCTGATTTTTTGTTCTGTCTGCAAGTGACTGTGGCTCTGTCTCTTTTCTAATGTGTCCTCCTCCCTCTGTCTCCCTTCCTCTATCTCTGTGTCTCTCTCCAGATGGATCTCTCTCTCCTCCTGACTTCTCCTTCCTCTTCTCGCCATTGTAACCGAGCGCCGTCTTCTGATTGGCTGCCGAGTATGAATTGTTGTTCTTGTTTCTATGGGAACTGTCGTCCTGCCTGCTGATTGGTTGATCATCAGCTGATCGTGAATGCCTGTTCTCCTTGTTTTCCTGCCATTCATCTTCTTTTGTTCCAATCCTCTTCATTGTCCTCTTCATCCTCTGTCGTCTCTCCTCATTCGACTCTTCCTCAATTCCTGGTCCATGACGACTCACGACGTTTGTTTGTGTCGCTTGGTTGAGTCGTAAGTGATCGTCTTTAGAAGAGAGCGATTGATCACCATGACGATGATGACGCAGATGATGATGATGATAATGTTGTTGTTCTTGTTGGTGTTGTTGACTCCCCCGGGTGATATTGTACGTCTGACCCAGACGATGACCTTGACCTCTGATATTCTCCCCCTCATCCCTCGCAATTCCTCTCAACGGAAGACCCTCCTCTTCCTCCTTCTGTGCAATCACTCTCTTCTTCGTCTTTCTATCTTCCAAGTCATCTGCATTTGACTGAGAACCTTGGCTCCTCCTACTATTAATCCCGTGACCAATCAGCACACTCCCTTCGATGTCATCATGGCCTTGAGACGAGCTTTGACCTCTCACCCTGACATCCTCTTTTCTGTGTGAAGATGTTGAAGTTGCATCAGTATTTTGCTGAAACATCCACAGTTACAAGAAATGCATCAGTCAAAACTGCATCTTTTATCTTTAATTCAGAAATTTTAGTCTGAAGGGCAAGTGAAATGAGTTTCAGTCGAGTCTAACATGAACCAAAGACATTCCAACATCATAGTTTCGTGCTACATATAAAAGCAAAGTGCCTACGACTCTAAGCTGTACAACAGTCTATCTGATTTCAAGTACATAAGAGGCAGTGTTAATTGAAACAAGTGACATAACCAGAGCAGGTCACTCGAAATACTCCTTAGAACAAAAGTTTTCAGCAGTCAGTCTTCTGTGCTGAAATATTTCTATGTGACGTTTCGAAATAAACCGTTGAGTCAATCAGGAAATCTGCTAAATTCTCATTTGTTCAATGTTCTGCAACTAATCTCAAGAGAAAGAAATAAGTAAAGGAATTCCTTGGGTTACGTTTGATTGGGATGAACAGCAAACAACATACATATGGCACACAAGCCATACATACCTACAGATGACATACATATGGCATACACACAGCATAATACGACATACATATGACATACAATGACCATGACAACAAAAGTTCAGGTAACTGTGGCAACTCTTCCATAACTGAATGATTAACCAGATAATTCCATCTGCTGAAAAAGTGCCTCCATTACATGCACTGGCATAAACTTGCCCAAAATATGGGGCAGGGGGGATTTGGTTATTCTTTCTATACTTGTTGCATTAGATGTACAGTCCATCTCAATTATTGGGGGGGCATGTGCCCTGGCTGCCCCCCCCCCAGAGTCTATGCCTATGATTTACATGACATTCAAAACAATGCTTCTTGTAATGCAGTCTCCAAGAGAGACATTGCATTGTCTACCTGGTGTGGAGTCGTTGTCATCCGATAGACTTCAGTTGGTCTCAGTCGATATCTAATGCTTGGCGCAAACTTGGACTGGTCTCCAAGCAGAACGTAGTCATCCGAACGATTTCCCTTTCTGTCATCTGGTTCTGTTGGCAGAACGGATGTCTTTAGGATTGACACAAGTGGCTGGTTGCCACTCGGCTGATCAGACACTGCAGAAGAAAACAAACGATTAAGAAAAACTGGCAAATAAACAAACAACCAGCAATGTATTCATAACTCTCAGTACTCTGCCTCTTAGAAGTTGTTGCAAGGTGTTCCATGAGGGATGCGTCAGAATGGCAGATTTCCTACGCATGGCTAATTTCTATCACTGTTTAAAAGGGAAGTGTACCTTAACGAAGGCCTCGGTAAAGTCAATGTATGCTTGTCTTTTCCTCTCAATTGAAAGATTGGATACCGTTACTTAGCTTCCAGAGAATGACTCAGTTTGACTGCAGATGATCAGACAACAGAGTCAACAATAATTAGAATAACAAACTAATTGATCTGGCCAACGAAATCTTCGCTCTCACTTTTCTCATAGTGTACAAACTAAACTTTCCTTGAAAGAAGATTTTTGGCAAATTCTGTTTGAAAGAGTTCTTAATGTCTGCCGAACATATTACGACTTCTCTGCAATTGTCAAAAGGCTGCAATGTTTCATTTGCATTTCAATTATTATTTCAAAACTTTAAAGTCTGGCTTCACAGCGCTATTTAATATTGACAAGCACAAAGAGACAGCCATATAAAGAGATAGCCAGAGGCGATGACATCTTTCAGGCGACCAGTACGACAGTCAGCTCATTTCTCTCGACTCCTATTCTATATATCCATATACTGACTGCAAATCAGTAACTTGTAGGCCTGTCAGAGGGCACTGGAGTCACGGGTACCAGCCTGAAGGGTGGCATGCAGGCCGTGACACCTGGCCAATGAAGCATAACAATATTTGGCAGATAGGTGTAATAGTCAGAGGTTCATATCCTAATAATGCAGAGATGTCTGTGGCCCATGAAGCCATTGGCTGGGACATATTGGGTTGCAATCAACAGTTCTCAATCAACAAACCATTTAGAATAAGAGTCAACCGAAATTAGTGCACTGTCGTACTGGCGTGCCGAGAGATAATATCATGTCCTCATGTTTAGGGTGACTGTTCAACTATATGTGAAAATTTAGGTCCATGTGCATATGATGACCCACATGGGGTCTATACAAAATGATGGAGTGATGGGTGGTAGGGTAATCGCTGAGAAAGGACTCAGGCGCATAACCATATCTGACCTAACTTTAAACAACTCTAGTTTCTTGCCTTTGCTGGAAATCTTTTGCAGCTTCTTTGTTGCCGATGGACTGAATCGTTGATGATACTCAGCAGTATCCTAAGTAATTCAAAGAAGCAACATCGTATCACAAACAGCACAGCATCAAAAATTCCTTCAATGACTTTCAAGCAACAAGTTAATTTGCTTTCTACTATTTAACAAAAACTCGGAATTCAACTACAGTTCTGAGCTGCCATCTGTTGCAATGTTTCATCCAATAGTCTAATTAATTGAATATTGATCCGATATGCATCAAGAGTGGAAATGCAGATAAACAGATAAAACCAGCAGACGTGATAAGCAGCTGAAAATCAAACGTTGACGCTGAAACGCCTTTAAAATCTATTTCATATCCGACCTTACCCAAGCGATTTGCTTTCATATTGTACAGAATTTAACAATCATTGATTGACAGCTGAAGTTTTAATTCCAACGGTGTTAAATATCTTATTACGACCTTTATCGTGCAAACCTCGTCGTTCTAATCATGGCGCCAAATAAATTTAACTTTGAAAGCAGGTCTACCCATTGCAAGGCTTCACAATTTTCACTTTCGTACAACTAACCTTAAATCTCACGGGCATTTCGACGCAAAAGAAGCGATCATAAATAACTCTCGACTCAGGAGATTATAAGAAGCGATTTACAAATAGAAATGCGAGTTTATTAAGACATTCGCCAAAAAGTTTGTGATCGTAACTATGTTGATCCACATGCCGCTCGCCCAAGTATCTTATAGCGCAAGTACTTGCTGCAGACAGTCGAATTGATTTAAGAAATAAATTCTGACACGATAATTTATGATGAACAAATATTAGATCGAAAGATACATAAAGTCGTTATAAATCAGTAAATTAGTACAGGACTGCCAGGCACCTTAAACGCATGTAAGATCACTGATAAGAGAAGAATGTACATTTTGATACACTGAAAAGTCTGTCACTAAAGAGGCTTTGCAACTCCATAAGGCGGCTTTTAAGGCCTAAAACTGTTAATTAAAGATGATTTTGTTCTACTGTTAACCGTGTACAACATTTTAATGTTCTACCGTGGTGACTTGTTTGTCGAAGAGTTTGCGTTAAAGATTATTTACTTATTAAGCCGTGTTGTTTAAAAAAACTCGGACTGATTCGGTGCCACATAGCGATTACTCGTAGAACAGAGATTCCAGATGGAAGGCAATCAGCGCCACCTGGGGAATGGAAGAAGAGTTCCACCTCCCAATTATACACAGTAACTCCATCGATATCTATATTTAGACCTAAATATAGATATCGATGAGTAACTCCAGTCTAATATAATAGGCTTTAAGAGATTGAATTTGATTCGTCAGATGGCAGCATTGTAATTTCGCCGCCCAGTTAAGTGATACTCGTTTATTGAAATCCTAAATGGCAGACCGCGTTAGGGTAGGCCTACCGAATAATGCAGTTAAACATAATTATGAATGTTGAATGAGTTAGTTATTTATCGGTCGAACAGAATACCTAAAAAAATTAAAAAAATTCTGTCGTTTTTAATCGGGAGTTTAAAGTTATGGATTTAAGCGACGTATTAAACTGCAACCCCAGTGAGAGGCAGCCACGCATGGGTATGAAGTGTTACCGACTTCATTTTGCTTAGCCTCGGCAGATGAAGGCGTGTGACCAGTAACCCTACTAAAGTTCTGCCAGATCTTCCCACTGACAGTGTACTCATTATTGCTGATGTAGATATTTCGAAAACAGTTTTTAGATTGCAGCATTTGAACCTGCAACCTCACAACTGATAATCCAGCATCTGAAGTTCTGAACCACTAGACGATCATTGTAATTGTACTTAATGAATTCTGCTCTCGTTCCTACTTCTTCCACTGACGTCATCTTTTGCTTAAATTCATTTAGAGAGGAAACAATAGCGAGAACACAGGACGAGGAACTGATTGCGACAACAAACTGTGCAAATGTTTAGGCAATAAGAAGAAGTCTGAAAATTAATCCATCTGAAGTTTACATCAACTGGTGACATGGGCAGCGATCCCGGGGGTCGAGGGGACAAGACCCCCTTTAACAGTATGTGGACACAGTATACAGTTGTCCCCCCCAAAATTTTGAAGAAACACTGAAAAAGGTCACAAAATTTTTCACCTCTTTTCCGACCAGGCCAGTTCAAAAGTGTCCCTCCCCCCCACCTGTCAAACAAGATCGCCGCCAGTGACTGGTGAAATAACTTTTTGCTGACGCATTGTTGCGTCATTGTTTTCCTCTCAGTCCAGGGGCGTCCATCCTATGGGGGGAATGAAGCAGAAATCTTCATAGCCTTTTCAGGGGGGGAAAGAAGAAATTTTTAGTACATTAAAGTTAAACGTCTGCTCAGTCTTGCCATTTCAGTGATTAATCGATTAGTCAATTTCATAATGTTGGCGTATCGTACGCGGCATATTCAATCTCAGACCATAGGAGGTTTCCAGTGTTTTAATGTAACAGCCCACATATACAGCCCTGTATTGCCCTCTTCTCCTCCACGTTCCCTTGTAGCCCCATCAACCTTGCAGAGCTGACTCCAGGCCGTTAGGGTGGAACACAGGCAGGCAGGCAGAGTGGAAGGCAGATAGCAGCCCGGCTGCACACAAGTCGACCGGTATCAGACAAGATCTTTCCACTCACGTTAGTGGAGAAACCTTGGGTATCAGATTCCTCGCCTCTTAACTAAAGGGGTGAAGGGGTGAAGCGAAGGGGTGAATGGAGGGGTACTCTTTGGTTGACGTGGCCTCCCGCAAGATGAGATACTTTGATTTATAAGCGTTTCGTAATTTTGATGTGTTAATACTTTGCAATTTCATTTTACTAGTAATCAGGCCCAGAGACAATGTTTTAATGAATTATAAATGTTGCGAACCGTTATGCGGCATGCTTATCCGTAGTGACAAATGGCGCATACATTGTACTACACACCACAAGTGAAGACTACAAGGTATATATAAATTGCTCACAATTTATACATAGCTCGGTTCGCACTGTACCCACAGGTAGTGCAAACCGAGCTCGAGGAGTTTCGACACGCATAGCGCGCCGTACAAGACCTTGTGCCTCTTAATGAATTGATTCCAGACGACGGAAAACTGGAACTGATTCAACTAGACAGTGACAATGATGACGAGCAAAAGACACATCTGTTGAAAGGACAGTGGATTGAAATCCTGATCTCCCTTGACGAAATTGTTAATCGCCTGGCTACGCACTCTGCTGCTCTGAAGAGGCACCTGTTGTAATTTTAGTACTTGTGTGTACGTTTGTACTGTCTGGCCGCTATGGCGGTATGCCTCTGTCTTAACGTAACTAGGCCTACATGTACTTTCAATCCACTGTCCTTTCGACAGATGTGTCTTTTGCTCGTCATCATCGTCAAGCCTTCATATTTTATAATGCATAATGTTGCTTTACTAGCTAACTGAAAGTTACAGAATTCAAGAGTAAAATTGTGCTTCAGAGTTCGGTAATCGATAGGCCTATTTTCTCTTTTGTCGACAGTCGGCCAATCGTCTGGGGACGTCGTTGGGGGGATCTGATTACATGGGGGGGGATGCGTCATAGACGTAAGGGGGATGGACGCCCCTGTCTCAGTCTACCACTGTTTACTCGTCCCAGTACAGAACGGAAACACACAGACACGCCACCTAGCGGACTGATGTGTCACAATGTTCTGCTTTGTATCGATGCAGATGATTAGGCCTAAACAAAAGGAAAACTTATTGAAGGTCGTCTTTAGAATTCAATCGATCAAAGAATTCTTGCAACAAATTCAGGATCTAATTAACTGAAGTCGTAGTTCGACGAAAGAGCTGACCTGTTCGTTCTGCCTAAACTCAGCTTGAGTCAGCTGCCTGATACCATAAACAGCACCCGAAGCTGTACACATGTATAGGCCTTAGGTGACAGGTGTAGTGTGTGCGTAGACTATAAATCTTGGCCAGGACTAAATGTTTCCCCTATGCAACGGCACTGACCCAGTTAGCCATTATTATGGTTGTAAAACGTAGGGCCTACTCCCACGCAGTGTTTAATCTAGTCCCCCTCTTCTGTGAGGGGAAACAAGGTTTCTGGGGGGGAGCAAAGATATTTACACATTCTGGGGGAAGAAGAATTTACACAAGTTTTTGTCATCCATCTTTTAAAAGTTTCAGACTTTTCCTAATTTCATCTTCCAAAAAAGTTGATGACCTTTTTTTAGTCCTTCGTCCGATTTTTTTACTTTTTCTACAGCAATTACTCTCTCAAAAAGGTTGATGACCTTTTTTAGGAATTTGTCTCTCTGGGGGGAACCATGTATCCACATGTATCGTGGGGGGGGGAATTTTCCTCCCCTAAAGGTCTCTGCATTGTAATATTGCTGGCCTCTGGGGGGAACATCAATCCTGGGGGGACATTCCCCCCCCCAAAGACGTCTAGATTAAACACTGCTCCCACGTACCTCTATGCGTTCGGATCGCCGTTCGCCTCCTGATGGTGGCCTATTTCAGAGATTCAATCTCGGGCCCTCACGATCCGTAGACGAGGGACCTTAAATGGCGTTGGGGCCATTCGAACTGACTGCGGTGGTGAAGGATCTCACCCGATCAAGTCAAGACCATACGGTCGCTATAATCATAGGCGTAATTTGTGGGGGTACGAGGGGTACCCGTACCCCCACTTTTTGGACTGGGGTACCGTACCCCCACTTTTTGAACAATGCCAATCAATATTTTAGTATTGTGCCTTCCCAGGGATCGCAGTCTCAATCTTGCTTCGTGTAGGCCTACATGTATGTAAGAAATTGGTACCCCCACTTTTTAGACCAAAGTTACACCACTGGTTGCGCCCATTCGAACTGACAGCTGTGGTTAAGGATCTCACCCGATAAGTCAAGGTCATACATACGGTCGCTATAATTATAAAGACGTTTACAGCATTTAAGCTGCAGCGTGATTAGCAGCAACTTGAAACCCAGTTAAATCCTTGTGTCCGCTTAATTTCGCACCTCTCCTCTCCTGACTGTCGGATTCCTCGAGCGCCGGCTGTAGATTCGTCTGTGACGATGCCTAGGGCTCTGATACTCTGACGCAGGCAGCCAATCATAAAACAAAAGCTGATTGTCAGAGGCTGCATCCAAGAGATCATCTACAAAATGTGGACTCAACAGGAAACCATTGCGTATCTATAGATCTTAACATTGGAGAACGCACGAGTACATGACGTCATTACACGACCTACTCTATGATTCGTTGTCTAATTTCTCTGAACTCAGACCAGAATAGGTACCGGATTTTTCTAAGCTGATAAGCTAACAAAACTTGTGTTATACGACCTGTGTGGTCGTGACTTCCTTTTCATAATGACCTAATGGGCCATTTAGTCCTAAGTTAGTCTTTATGGCCAATGCAGGACAAACAGCCGGCCTAGCGAACGAAGCAAATATTTATATTATAGGCCTACCCTAGGCCCCCTAAGGGAAAGAAGTTAGACGACGATGTCTACTTCCTGGACTAACTGCGTCATTCGTCAAACACTTACTTCGTCGTCTCATAGCAAAGTACTTTGACTCAGTCTTCTGTATAAATAAGGCCCATTATAAGAAGGTTGTTGTGCCTTCTGTAATAAGAACGTGTAGGCCCTAACGATCTCAAAACTTTCCCAATGATTACACAAGCTGTTTAGCTTTATTCTCTGTCTCCTTCTCTCCTCTAAATATAGGGGCCTACTATTATGTATAGTTGACTATTATGTCAACATTGCGTTGACTTTCTGCAGACGATTGTTATCTCGGTCGACCTGCGTTCAGTTTCAACGAACGACCTCTGACCTGCACCTTATGAAGAACACAGGCCAAACTGCGTCGCCTTCTTAACGTATCAACATCACTCTCAGACACACACTTCCACAGGGTCCATAACATAATTATGTGCCTTTTACTTGCACTTCCTCCCCATTTAACGTCACCGACACAATGACTACACTTGTGTCTGGCAACCATACGCGTAATTTGTGGCAGTGCGAGGGGTATCCGTAACCCACTTTTTGGACGGGGCGGGGGCTACCGTACCCCCACGTTTTGAACAATGCCAATGAATATTATATTATTGTGCTTTCCCATAGATCGCAGTCTCAGCCCTGCTTCGTGTAACAAATTGGTACTCCCACTTTTTACGAGTGGGGTAACAATTTTTACTTTTTTTGCAAAGTTACGCCCCTGCTAACTGTTGTGGTGCTGAAGGCAGAGGCCGCACACGGAAATAACCACTCTACCGACTTCAGATGCGGCCTTTAGCATTGGGTATAACCCCACCTTTTTTCGTTGTTCCCTCCTCTCCTCTGGCCTGTCAGACGTCCTTAATGTTCGTCCCTCTTGACGGACTGCGCTGAGCGAAACATCGTCAAAAGGTAATCATAATTATTAGACAGCAAATGGAAAAATAGATATCCCATTCTGAACATGTTTTTCAAAATGATCATCCTCATTGAAAATTCGACAAACAGAACCACGGAAAATATATTTATTTCTTACAAATATTATGGTTACAAATGGCAATTCTACATCAATCGATTACAACCTGGATCCATTCCATATGACAACACATGGATCCATTCCATATGACAACACATGGATCCATTCCATATGACAACACATGGATCCATTCCATATGACAACACATGGATCCATTCCATATGACAACACATGGATCCATTCCATATGACAACACATGGATCCATTCCATATGAGAACACATGGATCCATTCCATATGAGAACACAGCACGTGAGCTCATGCGGTTACAACAGTCCAACTGATCCGTGCAGTTAAACGAATGATTTAAGGAAAATTGTACAAGAAGACCAAAGACAAGATACTGAATTCGTTTCTAATAATCGAATTATATAAATAAACCAAAGACATTTAATTACTTAACTAATTAGGCCTAACTAAGCAGAATAATTTGCGTCGTTGAAGCATCAGACGAAAGGCCCTGCCAGTCTGACCACATGGGTCCAAATAGGACCCATATTCCTACATGCATAGTCCCCAAGGGTCCCTTCAAATGTTTATGTGAATGCTGGCTGGCCATCGCATCTTTCAAGAGCACAGAGCTCACTGAAAGAAATCGTGGCGCCCTCCAGCGGACGACCAGTGCGTCGGTTATTTCCAACGCCCAGAAAAGGCGCTATACAAACAGACACAGATGCACATAGATCGAGAACAACCAAATGAAACACTTGACTCTCGTCGATTACATCTACCACGTAACAGTAATGTATTTCACAAGAAGAGAAATCTATAAGATGATGGAGCATTCATGTAGAACCTCCATTCAATCTCTACATAATATTAAGACCGAAACAGATCATTTATATAGCACCTCTACACAATCTCTTAATAATATAATCGTTCTATACAACGTAAAAGAAAGGCTCTGTATAAACTGAGCCATCGCAGCAAAACGTCTGCAGAGGAGATAGACAAAAGGCAAGAAAACTTCTTCTTATCTTCCTCCTCCTCCTACTTCTTCTCCATCTCAATTTCTAATCGTCCACTGGAAATTTCCAACGAAGTAACTACTCAGAAACCCAACAGATTCACCAATCATTTGCACACACTGAATTGGCCAGAAGCAACTAGAAAAGCGACGATGGCGACTATTTTTCTTCTTAATACGATTGCCTTCAGTCTCCTCCTCCTTGTACCCTAATGATCCGCACAACATCCTTTCTTGTTTAGGACTATTATGTAGTTCTCATCAGGGTCACATTCGACCGAAACTCAAGTGAACCACTCACATATATATAGCAACGGTGACAGTCGTCTGAACATAGCAATCACCGAATAGGGTTGCCACCCGTCCCGATTTTGTCGGGACCGTCCCGATTTAGAGGTAAATGTCCCGCGTCTCTATTTGACCTAGTCGGGACAGCCAAATGTCCCTACTTTCAAATTTCTGGTAATTTTTCCCAACTAACAAAATGTTGTGGCTTAAAACACATGTCATTAACCGTACTAAATTTTGTTCAACACCACTATAAATTTACAACACATGCAAATTGAAATATCATAATTAACGACATTCAAACACATCCTGACATCATTACACAGTGTTCAAAATCATAAATCTTAATTGTTTTTTTTAAACTTACTTTCCCAAAAAAATTACTCGGTTGCACGACTTGCGCCTCTGGTCCCACATCGTGAGGTAATTTACGATTTCCGTGCTCCAAAATTGCGTCCCGACTTCCTAGTTTAGAAAGGTGGCAACCATGTCGGCGAATGATGATAATCGTTAGACAAAATCATAGCAATCACAACACAACCAATGCATAGATGACTTCGACATGACCCGACAAAAGACAAGAAAACCTCAGCAGTTCACAGTTATTATAAATCTGTACAAAAGAGCGTCTAATTAATTATTATGAGTACCAATTATTAGCGTCTTTTACGTAACGCTCAGAGGCGCCGAAGATCAGATCTAATTGTGCAGTTGCCAACAGTCAATCTCTTAATAACGATGACTGCATTTGTGTAACTCACTCTCAACCAATTCCTCATATCAGACAATTTCAATATTCTAAGCAAATAGTATAAGGCATCAACCAATGACATCAACCGAAATCAGGACGAAACTCATTAAAATTTCCCAGCATCAGCTCACACATAGAAAGAGTGAGATAGACAGACAGACAGACAGAGAGAAAGACAGGTATACAAAGACAGACAGACAGAAAGAAAGAAGAGAAGGGTATACGCCTTGAAAGAACAAAAGCTTGAGTTCAGAGCCTCTGCTCAAAATCAAAGAATTGACACCGGTGATGAAAACAACAGAAACAAGAGACAAAAGAAACGAGAGTGGCATTTAATATCTTAGACTAAGATGACGTTGTCTATCCAGAAGCAACGATTACAACCATAACAACGAAAGCAACGGATTCTTCCATCAGCCAACCAGTTCCTTCTAACAACGGAACAACAAAACTCACGAAATGCAACAACATGTCTTAACCAATAAATCATCGTTAAAACTACTTTTGATTCTGTCAAATTCTTAGCACAGCCAACAACACAAAATTAGAGCTTAATTAAGTGCATCACGTAGAATTAATCAGATCTCTCCATTCAGATCAGTGAAACATAACATGAAACAGATCAGAATGAAACGAATCTGACAGATTTCATCAGATCTCCATTCAGATCAATGTTTGGAATGTCAGCCTACAAAAGCTGTCTCTCGTCCAACAATACTACACAATCCTCCCAAACAAATCCTCCCAAACAATTTCTCACTTTACAAGAACTAATTAAACATTCCGACGTAAAGACAGACTAAATGTATATAAAGGCCACAGACAACAACTGTTCTGCTTAAATGTCACTTCATCTAGAACCTACAAGGGAAAACTGAATACAAAGAGCTACAAAAAATTAAGACAACCATTAGACTTATAATCGATGGGGAATGCATATACTTGCAATAATAGCAACATCATAATATTAATAATAATAATAAAAAGATTAATTGACTACGAAGTCTACATGAGTACAGTGTCAACTACAGGTCATTACAACAACTGCCAGATTAACAATGGAACTTAAACTTCCAATAATTGCAAACTAATAATAATAATATGAATATGTATTAATGTGATGTCAACATGTGACACTGTGGGTCAAAAAGTTTCAGCCTAAAAGGATTTATAGAAATCCTGTACTTTCTCTAATCAGCAAGATTTGAATAATAAAAAAAAACAAAAACAATAATAATATAATGACAATACTAACAATAGTAATAGCTATAATAATAATAATAATAATAATAATAATAATA
>OY744610.1:6677602-6715102 GCA_963556255.1 Allolobophora icterica | reverse complement strand
TCTTCTGTATCATCTTTTAATGGATCGAACAGAGACAGCATTTAAGCTGCTTAGCACAAGACATTCGTCAACCTCGAGATTATCAGTCCTTTTACAGAAGATGTCGTTAAACAATGGAATCTAGGGCACACTCACCAACGATTTCTGCAAAGTCGCTTTCGTCTTCTTTTTTAATCAGATGACATTAGGCTACCGCAAGTATTTCCGCCAACGAAAAAAGAGGAACCAATACACAGAGGAACAGTTTCAATTTCTAGATGCAAGGGAAACAATTTGCTTGCGACATATGACGAGATGCATATGACAAGACATAAATAAGACACAGATGATGATATATTTGGTTCAGACGAAACCCACTCTGATCTCCAACGTGGCTGTTGGCTGGAGCACTTTTAACAGGAAACCACATCAGATATAGCAACGAAATACAGTTGCATCTGAAATGGACCCTAACCTCAGACGACATTCAAACTGTTTCCTTCGAGATCAGTCTGCATGTATGTGTGTGTGTGTGTGTGTGTGTGTGTGTGTGTGTGTGTGTGTGTGTGTGTGTGCGTGTGTGAGTGTGTGTGTGTGTGTCGTTACCAACAGGCGTAACTTTCTTTATCAGATCCGTGAAGAGGACAAGCAGAATCCCTCGAAACAAAGACACACATGAACCCAAACCCTACGATCGATCCAATCATCAACGAAGAGGGTGACTGATGACGACTTACCCTTCGCTGCCACCCGCTGAGTATCTGTCTGCAGAAGACAAAAGAAGAAACAACATTCAACAGAAAATGAAACATTTAGAAATACTCGTTTATTTCCTCTCGTGAACAAAGACAATTCATCAGGTAAAATAATTAGTTCTTCGATTACGTCCTCATTAATCACAACACTGATCACCTACTGTGTATTTTCAACGCCTAGCATTTGATTCAATTAATTAAAACAACAATCACCTACTTATTTCCTACCACATTACTAAACTTTATTAAAATCAGTGCACCTACTTGAGACAGATTTTCCATAATTACTTTTCACAGGACTCAAATCACTTTCCTTCTCACTGCACTACAGAAACAGGGTTTTGTAGCGCCCTCATTAATGCCCCTCCTCAACTGCATTGACAAGTGTAACAAGCACAAGTGTAACAGCTTTGCCTCGTGAAGAGCAGGAGCTAGAGAAAAAAGTTGCAAAACCCACCAGAGTAAATTAGCCCCTTATCCAAAACCATTATAGGAAATTCATGCTCAATCCTTAGATCATACTTCAGATCACACTTCAGATTGATCAACTACAATCAATCTGAGGACAGAAATCTCCACAATATATATCAGACATCATTTAGATTTTATATCTATCCTATTATTTATTTGATAACTTTAATCAAACACATCACTTGATTTCCTAATCAAAGATAAATATAGTTAAATTATCATAACATAAAATGTTACTAGTAATTAATTACAAGTAATTATTTAGACTAATTCAAATAGTGAGAAACAACGATGGTGTTCTGCTAAATTAAACGTTCACGTGATGTTAGAACAGTAACGGCCAAATTCAATGATAGTCAGTTGCAAGATTGTATCACCAAAATCATTTCACACACAGTAAACAAGTAACAAAACAGTCTCTGAATATAATGCCATAACATACATATATGTCTATTTATATCATGATCAACAACTGGATTAGAAATGGAACGCATAAAATAGAACAAAATATCAGTAAATGTTAAATCTCATTCTTGGATAACAAATCGAAAACAAGAGTATACAAGAGAAATCACTCAAAGACATCGGTAGTAACTGCAATCTTTGCATGATAAAAAAAAGCACTCAACACATCTAATAGGCAAAAACCGAATATCATAGATCAAAATGAAAAACCATTGCAAAACAGATCCAAGGAAAACCCACGAAATTCAAAATTACAAAGAGAAAAACCTGTAAATATTGCACAGAGATCGAAAACGGAAGGCACAGTCTGTCACCTGAATGCTATGGCAAAGCTGTTTCAACAACTGATGATCATATTTCGTTCAACAACCTTATGAAACTTCAGAAAGACACAAAACGTAAAACCATTCAAAAATCAACAACAACATTAACAACCAGAACAAGAGGAGCTTGGTGTTTGCCATTTGACATGAATGAATGTAACTTTTAGATCTATAAGCCAACGACACATGTAACAGGACATCGCCTGTCACCATACATCACAAGAAACATTTTGAAACACGACAGATTAAATTTCGCAACTGAGCCCATAGCAATTGATAAATTTTGCCAATAACTCTACGAGGATTTTTCTATTCTGAGAATCTGACAACAGTCACAAGGTAAAGGAATTGTCATATCCGGCCTGAATCAAGAACCCTAAACATAGTTGGGAGTCAGATGAATCCGAGTCCATTCATCCGCATTCAACTCTTCTGACTCAACAGTTGCAGAGGAGCAAGAGGAGCTTGGTGCTCCTCGTGACAACCAGGGCTGTAGTTGTAAAATTAGAGGTGAGTACACGATACCGGTTAGTTTTCCGAAACAAATTAGAGGGGAGTATACGCTGCAGTATTTTGTGAGTATACGCTGCAGTATTTTGTGAGTATACGCTACAGTATTTTGTGAGTATACGCTACAGTATTTTGTGAGTATACGCTACAGTATTTTAATATAAATATAAATATTTTGTAAGGTGAGTATACGGTCTCTAGAGGTGCGTACATGCTGTATACCCGCGTATACCCTCGACTACAGCCCTGGTGACAACTTATTCGTCGGAATAACTTGACTCTACAAAAAAACGAAGATATGAAGAACTGAATAAATCTTAAGGCGGGTCTTGGTTAGAAGCTGAAGCAACTGGTAATTATTCAAGAACAATTATTATTCATGAGTAGCAGGTCAGATGAAGGAGAGAGAGAAAGAGAGAGCGAGAGAAAGAAAGAGAAAGACAAGCAGATGCCTTCCAGATAGACACATGGCAAAAACACACCTCTCATAAATAGATAGAAAAACAAGAGCCACATTAAGACTCTGTCAGTCAGTCTGCTGTCTGTGTGACTGTCCAGTATGTGTCTGTCTGACAGATGCTGTTACAGATGATGTCTGAACCTTGTAGTAAGCTGCGAATGCACTGAAATTCATTTGCCAGAGAATCAAAAGACCGTCATCTGTAACTAACGGAAGCAACATTTATCATTTCCAATCCAATAAACGACGCAATGGAAAAGAGACAGCGGCTGCTGAATAGCTCTGCCTCTATATTAGAAATACATCTCCCATTCCACAGATTACATTTCAAGAAAACCAGAATAGTTTAAGCCAAGTCTTGATGGATACTTCATTCACCAGGTGGCCGTCATGCATCCCACAGTCACCAGAGAGCTTGCGCACTACTCTTGGCTCTAGCAGTGCATATATGCTCTCAAGACAGCCAATGGTGAATGCCAGAAGGCTATTGATATATAGTCCTCTATTGATTGTTACATAGCATACCTGAAAAACCCAGGTGCAAGTCACCTAGACAGGACAGGTAATCACTCTACCTGCACAGCTAACACCTCCTCCTCCAGAACTGCACAGTATGTGGTTCTTATAGCCACTAGACCACTGGTGGTTACAACCACAAAGCCCAGCAATATAGGCCTACACATCGTATTAGAAAGCATAAAAATACACACGAACTGTAGGTTGAGAGAACAGGTGCATAGACTGAGTCTTTAGGAGGTCGTGACTTCACCAAATAACACATTCAGCGCTGAAGAATTATCCCACATAACTACATGAACTATGCAGTAATCATCAGGAGAAAAAGACATACAAGGCGCACGAGGAGGAGGAGAAAAAGGAGGAAAAGGAGGAGGCCGAGGAAAGAGAGAGAAAGAAAAAGACAAAGCTTAAAGGAATAAAAAGAGAGAGACAGAGAGACAGAGAGAGAGAGACAGAGAGAGAGAGACAGAGACAGAGAGAGAGACAGACAGACAGACAGACAGACAGAGACAGACAGACAGACAGACAGACATAGAGACAAATGACAGAATTAGGTTTGATCAGGAAACGAAGCCTTTTTTCCTTCATTAGACCAAATTCATCATAAAAATCACCTGAACATCCAGAGAAAGAATTCAAACTCAATAACAAAAAACCAAAGCAGAAAAAACAGGACCCTTTTTTTGGTAACATCACAGAAAACCCTTACAAAAAATCACATTGATCAGTACATCTTAATACGAGAAAAACACAAAGTAAAGGTGATTCAAACACCAATAGAGTGACCGTTGGACTCTGCCAGACAAACCAACCCCTCCAACCCCAAATCCCCACCCCTCTACTGAACAGAGTTATCATTCTATCAAAGGACAATAATAAGAACCCTAACCCTTCTGTTGTTTCTCAGCCTCTGCAACTTCAAAGGTCATATCAGTAGCCACACACTGAAAAAATCTCCGTTCATGTTATCCAGGGCTCTTGTTCATTTCCGAAGATAAATCATCTTTAAATTCTTATAATCAGATAAAAAAAAGATAATTGAGATAAGAGATGACGTCATGGTCAAACTACTCATGAATATTAATTTAAAGGATCTGTTAAGATGTCTACAGAATAATATAATAAATAAATATTGAAGTAGAGTCTTGTGCTTGATTGATAGGGGTTCCAAGCCACTTACACCGTTGGTGACCAGCAGCAGTTTCAAAGCCTCAACTGCCCCTATGATGGTTTTCTTCCTACTTTCCTAAGTTTCTAACTGGCCAACTGAAGTGTCTCAGGCTCAAATCCAACCCACACAGGATGTCATCAATTTCAGTCTCAAATGCTATGTCATTATGTCAACACCTTTAATGATACAAAGAAATCTCAAAATAAACGGAAATTCATCACCAGGATTTGGGTCTCATGTGTAGAAAATCTAATGCTATGAGTATGAGTCATTATCCGAAAAGTGCAGAATTGATGTCCCATGCTGGTTTTTTGAGTTTTTTCGATAATTTCTTCAAATTTTTTTGGCCTATCCTTCAAAGAATGAGCAGATTAACATTTCCCATCATTGTTTTAGCTGCTAGATTTTGGAAATTTAGAAATTACTAAATGTATACAAAATATCATTACCATTATCATTACGGTGTACAATGCTTTAAATGCAGCTTTTACGCAAATTTATTCCATTACAACCTGTAACAAAGGTATATTATTTTGATTAATTAGTAGCTAGCATATGCAATAATTAAACATTTAGACTCATTTTCATAACATTTGTTTCTTTTTGGGCCTATTTATACTTGTCCATAGAAGTAAGCATCATAGCCATCTCAATTTTTGGGAAGCCTATAACTTTTAGAGAACGTGCTTACTTACTAAAAGAAAAACATCAGGAACAAGATATCGTCAACTATTAATGGAATCACACAGATTTGTGTTGAAATTCATAATGTTTTATTTTTAATTTAAGTTTGTGTGTTCCAAATTACAAAAAAGTAAATTTCTGTTTCATTACCATCTCGTGTTGTATTTTCTGGTTTAGGTAGATTATAACATTGATAACTTATTTTATTTACCGCTTTTGTTGAACTGATTGAAATTACTTATCTGATAGAGTAATTCAAGTGAAAATATTTGATGGCTGTCATAAATTTCATCATTTTGTCATTACCATCCAGCGGTTGTTTTTCATCATTACCATCCGAATACATAAGATTTCTGCTATTTTCTCATGACAGTCGCATCTTGCCACGGATGGTAATGACGCATTGCTAAGAGTGAATTACGTGTATTTTTTGTGAATTATATGATATAAAAATAAATTGCATGTAATTAGAATTTACTAGCAACTCTTAAAATGTTGTTCAACTTGTATCTAATACATATAACATACAGTTATAGCTAATGCTGCACAGATTTTTTTCTGCAGCTAAAAATAATATTTCTTTTTTTAATAATTTCGAAAAATGTCTTAATTTCTTGAAACCAGACTAATATTTTATGTGAAGGAAAGGCTTGTTGTATTCCTACTTAATACTGGCATCATCTACTTTTAGGAAATTGCCATTTTATAAGCACCAGAGGAATATTTCAGGTTCCTGTGATTAAATATGATTACACAAAAAGGTCGGACTGTAATGAAAAAAGAGGAGTTTTGACTTTATAAATTCTGAAAAAAAATTAACTTATGATTACAAATATAGTGGATTTCTTTCAAATTAGTTAAATTTAACTATGTACGTGACTATAAAAAACACAACCAATTTTGGGAAAAAATTGTTTTTGTTTTTCGGAGACGAAATTTGTAACATTTCGGATAATGACCCGTATATGTACAGTTGTACACATAACATGTATGAACCAAGTTCATGTGCATCAAATGCAAACTATGATTTACTACTGGGTTCACAATTTTCACATTTTCTATTGTTGTTACATTACAAAAACCATTTCCTTTGCTTTTTTCAGAGTGGCCTTTCTGAAGCTGTTCAACGAACTCCATCTCACCAACTGGACTAATGCATCTTGAGAGTGGATCTGGAGTGCAGTTCAAAGAACTAATTCTTCTTCCCATTTCCATTTATTATCATTTTATCCCAAATGATTTCATTTTTCCAATATCCTCCACTTCTAAACTAACAATTCTTTTGGACACCGCCCTCTACTATCGCCAACACCCTGAGATCAGTGAAGCGTGACTTCTCTTGAGAGGCACCTGTGCCTACACTTAGCATTAAGTCGTTACAGGTAGTACTCCTTTACAATAAGCCATGTCTCAAATGTAACTGAAAAGCACCCAGGGAGGCCTCATTAAGTGACGTATCTACCCTAGATAGAGGGGAGAGTGTGAGGAGAGTTTGCCTGGTTTAGAATTTCCTCGTCAAGCGCTACACCTACCTAGGTGCTACACCCACTTATGAAAAGCTTTGTCACACAGGTCCTAAGAGTAACCTACATGCTATTTTGAAAATCAAATCATAGTTGCAAGAATGAATCATCAAAGTGACTCTCCTATGAAAGTCAATCAGATGGGGACTGTATGGAAGATTTTTCCCTCACAGAGATTTCTCCTCAGTCTCTCAATTCCGTGTACATCAGATGACAACATCTTTATATGACTCTGCCATGGTTCCTAACACACGATATCCTCGTCTCATTCATTGGAAAAAGTGATCTCCACTCCATCACCAGGCGTTTTGCTAGCTCAGCTTGACCCTGCACCCCGGGTAGTGTCCTGGCACCAAAACGGAACCCAACATCCTGGCTCTTGAGGACTTGACTTGATATTTGTGTCTTTGCACGCGTTAAAAATGTTCGTAATAAATAAATAATAAATACTATAGCGCAGGCCCGCCAGGCAATGATCTGGTCTCTGTGACGTGGCTTCTGAGTGGTGCTTGGGAGATTAACATTTACGGTACAAGCAACAGCGACTGACGAAACCAACCATTGGTATAGACGACTTGTCTCTCTCTCACTGCAAATACTTCCTGATTGTGAGAAATTTCAGACCCCCTTCTGCTTAAAACCATGCTCAGCCAAGCAGATATTTGACGTATCTACTACTCAGAACCCCATGGCTTAGCCTAAACAGGCTTAACCGGACCTTATAACAACAACCAGCCATTGTAGTAAAGAGAAGCCCAAAGCTTAACACAGGACAGAGGCCTCTGTCAATTGTTTGAAATAAAAATACAGCGAGAGAGACAGACAGACAAACAGACAGAGAAAGAGACAGACAGACAGACATAGCTAGAGAGAGAAAGAGAGACAGACAGACAAAGAGACAGACAGACAAGGATAGAGAGAGAGAGAAAGAGAGAGAGAGAGAGAGAGAGAGAGAGAGAGAGAGAGAGAGAGAGAGAGAGAGAGAGAGAGAGAGAGAGAGAGAGAGAGAGAGAGAGAGAGAGACGAGACAGAGAGAGAGACAGTGAGACATAGACAGAGAAAGAGAGAGAGAGAAACAGACAGACAGACAGACAGACAGACAGACAGACAGACAGACAGACAGACAGACATAGAAAGAAACAGGATGAATGAATTTCAAACACAATTTGTTCTGCTTTCACACAATCACTGATTATCTCACCCTCTGTTCCCCATCAGTGGCAGAGTCCAACGTCACCTGATCCGAAATGACACTCATTAATATTCAGATAGATGCACATGAATATTCAAAAAGACTTACACAGTCAGTTGAGAATCCTCTTCATAATTTCCAGAATCCATGGATGCATTCATGCTGCAATCCATTCATCCTGTGACCTCGTAACTTAATACAGGAATCCCTTTGAATTAAACTTTACAACCATAAACTAAATGCCGCCAGTGCTATTATTGATTGACCTCATAAGGGTTTCAATGCTTCATTCATCAACGGTCATTGATGAGTGTCTAATTATTGAGGATAAATCTTGTGATGTTTATCTCAAAGGCTCCCTGTTAATCAAAGGCAATGAGATGTTTGTAAAGTGACCTCCACCTTCAAAGTTAATCAACAGCCCAGAATTTTCATCTATAACATTCCCTGTGTTTTTGAATGAAATTATGAAGAGACTTCCAACACAATACATAATTAATTCATTAATTAGTCAATCAGTTAGATGTAAATAACATTAAATCGGTAAAAGGAAATTCGTAAGTTTTTCTAGATTAACCATAAATATAAAAGAAAAGAAACACATATTTCATATTTACAGATCGTTGAAAGCGATGAATATTAGGTTAGTGCAGATCCAAAGTGGCAGAAGGCAGTAACAGCCAAATCAATTCAAGTCTTTGGTGTTCGACAATTGAAGAGAAAGAAGTCTCACAGATGGACGATAGTCTTTTCTTTCTTTCTTCAGCTCTTAACTACTATACCTGAAAATTAGAAACATTGCATGCAATAATTACGAGTTTAAAGACTTCTTCAATACACAGGATGTTATGTCGAAGGCTTTGTACCTAATGATTCTGCTTAGCAAAAGGATTTCCAAAAATCTAAGCAGATACTGATGACAGTTCACAAGTCTTAAATCATTTCTTTATGAAGAAAAAATCGGTGATTAATTTTGGTGTACTCTTACTTGACTACTGCTATTTTGAACAATTTCAGTTGAAAGAAAAATATGAAAAAAATAAGTACAAAGAATTTTGGAAAATGCTAGAAGGCTCCAAGACTCCCAATGGCTTATACCCAAAAGTCTTAGTCCTAAGACTCTAAGTGTCTTAGTCCTAAGACTTCATGTGTCTTAGTGCTAAGACTAAGAGACAATTAAATGGAAATCCTTTTAGAGTAGAACCAAACAGCAAGCTCTCTTACAAAACTGTCTACATCGAAAGGTCTTGTGGAACTACAGTATGAGCTTCACATTAGGGTGGAGTGAAAAAATGATTTTTAAATAAATGAATTCCAATAGTGGGCAAAAACATGCAACTTAGGTAGAGTAAGAAACACACCAAATATTTTAAATTTCACATGACATCTTCTGCCCTCTACCGTCGATGCAATATTTCAACGTGATTAACCTAATATCACAATGAATGTCATCCACTCTCCTCTGCCTTAACTTTTCCAAAACAGAATTCATAATCCTAGACCTTCCTGATCATATCAAGAAAAGCCCTAACCCTTCCATACACCCATCGACAAACTCATCGTTTCTTAACTTTCACATCGGACCCCCCCGCCCATCCATTTACTTGTGATCCACACCTCTTCTTCTCTAACCACATCTCCAACCTCTCGCGCTCCTGCTCCAGGCACATTTGTGACCTTCGTCGCATCCGGCCCAAGATCGACCTTAAAACTGCCTCTACCATTGTTACCTCTATTGTTCATTGATTACAGCAATTCCCTCTTCCTCAACCTTGAATCCACCCAAATCAAGCGTCTGCAACTTATCCAAAAGTCACTAGCCAGGGCTGTCACGAGAATGCCCAAACATCATCATATTACTCTCATCCTCAAATCACTACATTGGCTAAAAATCCCAGAGTGAATCCACTTCAAAGTCCTATCACTAACCTATAACTCCCTACAATATATCCAGCCCAAGTACCTCCGTGGTCTCTTCACCATCCAGGCAACCAGCTCCACCCGATCCTCCTCCTATTTCAGTCTTTCTCTATCTCCGGTCACAACTCATCTCAAGTTCTCCAACCCAGCCAAATCCAACAGAGCACCACGCCTCTGGAACGATCTCCCCCTTGAATTCCGCAGATTCCTGGTTCCTCCATCATCATACCAACCCGTCCTCCACCCTTCTCCTTATGTTCCTCTATCTCCAGGCTTTCCACTCCAAACTGAAGTCTCACCTTTTCAAGTAGGGCCTACTCCTACCCTGACTCATTTGATCCTCTGCCTTCCAATTCTCCTCGCCCTAAATAAAACCCGCCTTCACAGCTGATCTGCCTCCTGTCTTGATCTGCCCCCCCCCCAAACCAGACTCGGACCTCTTTTGGATTACTCTCTGGAAAACTTCCTCAACACTCACAGTGGTTTGCTGACGCATCCTGCTTGAACAGAGCTTTGGCATTCCTTTCGTTCTCTCCTAATTTCTTCCTTTCAGTAATGTCGCTGTATTCATTAGGCGTTACAATCATAGGCGTAATTTGTCGGGGGAACGAGGGGTAACCGTACCCCCACCCCACTCTTTGGGCTTGGGTACCGTACCCTTCACTTTATGAACAATACCAATCAATATTTTACTATTTTGCCTTCCCAGAAATCGCAGTCAACGCCCTGCTTCCTGTATGTAAGAAATTGGTCCCCCCCACTTTTTAGACCAAAGTTACGCCCCTGGTTACAATTATATAATCCTGTAACACACCAGAGGCGATTTCCGCAACTTATTTGAACGTGTATTTCATGAACTGTAACCGTTCGAAGACAGTCAGTTGAAGAAAAAGAAAAATAATGCACCACATTGACGTTATTCAAAGAATTTTATATGGTAAATATTTTACCGCCGGTAGAGGGCAGAAGACGCAAAGCAAAATCAACAATATTTTGAGCACTATTTACACTCACATGCTGGCAACTTTCCATCGCTATTGGAAAACGTTTGCTTAAAAGAAATTTTTTTGGCCATTTTCACTCCACCCTACTTCACATACATGTGACCCAACCTGACAAAATATGAGTTCTAAGTTGGAAAGTCAACATGCCAAACAGATAAGGCTAGCATATATAAAAATTTGAAAAGTTTACATAAGCTTCAATATGCCATAAATTTGATTTAATCACCAAAATGACAGAAGATTAAATAATTCATGTAGCAACATGAATTATTGGATCATCTGTTGTTTTGGTGACTAAAAGAGATGATATATGCCACAGAAAATGTCAAGTTCTTTTATAGCTGTCCAAACGAACAATCGCTCGACTATGCCGCATGATGTTGCATTATGAGGTTGGAAACCATGAAGTTTATCCTGACCTCCATTTTTCATGACCCATATAATTTTATAGTCTCCTAATTGACCATAGCCTAGGACTGTAATTGCAACAGTTGAATATATTTCAACTGGCGAGCGCATGACCTTTAAGACAATCCATGGTATGTCTGTGTGATTTGAATGAGGTAAACAAAACGAATCAATAATTGACTGAAACTAATCTTCATTTTTCTGTCTCGATTATTTCATCGAA
Organism: Allolobophora icterica; assembly: GCA_963556255.1. Taxonomy (NCBI): domain Eukaryota; kingdom Metazoa; phylum Annelida; class Clitellata; order Crassiclitellata; family Lumbricidae; genus Allolobophora; species Allolobophora icterica. Next base: position 6,703,495 of record OY744610.1, on the reverse strand, counting down.
GTCATTAAATTTTTATCATTGGCAATGCTTATAAACATTAAAAATGTTAGATTGAAGTGTAAGTGATTATGAAGTGTTTGACCAAAATATGTTACAAGTGAATATGATGATTTCAGTCCCAAAACATCTTTGTAACCTGCTTCTGGAAACTGGCATGACATGACTTGAGATTACCGGTAATTTTGTCAGAGTGGGTCACATACTACAAGATGGGACGAGTGATTAAGAGAAAATGAACTAATAACTAAATAAAAGCCTCCATCGAACTCCAAGATACACCCTATGACTCCAACATTTGACCAAATCTACTTCATCTCCTTTCAGAGTGTGCAGAACGAGAGTTGATTCTCTCTCGATACAGACTTCTCTAGATGTGATGTTGGTCCAATACTTTTCTGTTGCTTTAGCCATCGATATCTTCTATCAGCAAAAGATGACTTTACATCTTCTGGGAATCTTCGCTGTATATTCTGTCTTCATGTTTGCAAATGATGGATAAACGATCTCTGGTCTTCTTCATCCAAGAAGTCAGAGAAAGACATTTCACACATCAATATTCTACGGACCTCAAGTCCTACTACACTTAGGCCTACAGTGATACAATTTCAGCGAACAGGTTCATCTACTCGGTCATATATATTTACATAATAATATGCATATAGATACGAAACCTCAGATAACCAAAATGGGTTTAAAAAATCACCAAAAGCAAAGCAATTGACTGCTTTTAGCAGCAGGTGCTATACAAATGTCCAAATGCCACATTCAATAACCTCTAGGCGTAGATTCCAACAAACACACATCAAGGAAAACTGCATAACAGGCAAAAATGCAACACTTTAAAAAGAACAGAAGAGAAGCTTCGATTTTCTTTCTAATAATAATTCTCCTCCTCTATCTTTCTCAACTATCTGGTGTCTTCTACACTGCAATGTTATCAACATGACTCGTATCACTCCCATATTGCAGTAGTGTTGCTCTGTCCCTGTAGCCACGCCTCAAGTGGCCTTTCAGTGCTTAGCTCTCTGGGGTTCAGTCTTCTGCCTCTTCACCGTTTCTTAAACTACAATGCTCATATAAATCCAAACTCAACCGGCAGAAGAAACTCACATACCACAACATCCTTCCACTTGAAACCAAGAAATGGACAGGACAGTAACAGCTAAGTAGTTCAAAAATAACCAAAAACATGCAAAATACACAGAAATTGAATCAAAGTGAAATTAGGCAAAAACCAATGGAATCAGCCAAAATCTCTCTCCCCATCTCATGAGAAACCGGGATTCTAATATTGAAGCAGATTACTAAAGAGCTTCACCAACTTCTCAAGTGCTGCCTCAAGTCAGGGTTTAAATGAGTCCTGCATTAACCACAATCCAATGAAAGGGAAGCCTACAGAATTGTCACAATAGATGTGGAGGGTTGTCAGACACAAGAGATAAGAGGCAGCCGCATAACGATGTGAGCAAGGGTTGACTTAGAAGAAGAGTGGCGTTTGTACGTAAGGTGATAGAGTTGTGAAGTTAATTTGGCCGAGTCCATTGGATGATTACTCCAGAAAAAAACACAAAGGGATATATAGATATTATCTATCTATAAATTCGTAACAATGTAGAACTGAAATCACGAGTTGCTCCAAATCAATTCAAAGTCTCAGCTTTGCTTCATTTTGTAGCCCTATTTGATTGTGATTTGGTGGCATCCAACTTAGCAAATGGCTGTCCATATTAAAACACGGCCATTGAAATCTTCCAATGCACACATTGTACAAATGTACAAAGGAAAGTCATTTGAATTCTAAATCCTAAGCAAAAGCCCTTTGAAATACCAACCAGAAATAGTCTAAAGAATTCTGAATTCTCTGCAGTTAAATTAATTCAACAAATTAATAATCTTTTCAAATACTTCCATGTCTTAGGACACACCTGGCCCACCTGAATGAAAAGCTCAGTTTACTCTGGCTAAATCCTGTTACAGAATTAAAGCACTGATCAGCTTGAGTTGCTGGTATGAACTAAGTCTTTCTGTCACTGGTTCATCAACATCAGTGGAATTTACTACCCCCAGACTAAGATTACCCTTTTCTCTTTCTCATTTGCAACCAAAAAGAAGAAATCATGCTCCATAAAAAACCTGGCTACATTTCAAAGTAACATGTTTACGTGAACTCACTGGAGATCAACCCCAAAGAAATCTTCCTCACTGAACTCCAACCAACAGAGAGGTCAACAAGTGCAATGCACAAGAAACAACAATTCATTGCAAACTAAATCAAATACTGAACACAAAATAAAAACAGCCAAAAACTTCATTATCATTGACTGCGTTTGGGCTCAGTTGGGTGCCAAAAAAATAAAAAATACAATTCGAGATAATCCCACTCAGACAATAAACAGAAAAGCTCAAATACACTTAGACTGTAAAAATTACGGGCAAATATCTTAACAAAACATGCAAAGAAATTGCTCTCTGGTCATTATGGCCAAAATATTAACCAGTGCAGAAAACCATATACATAAATGCTGCTGGCAAAGTGGTGCTGCCACCAATGAATGTGCCACACTGCCTCACTCCCTATTCCATTCGACTGCCTTGGTCACTGCAGAACTCTACACAGCTATTTCTGGACGTGAATTTGTACCAAGATAACTGTATTCAGTGACAATATTAAGCTGCACTGCTCTAAGCAACGTTTGTCTTCCCCACTCATCATTTGCACATATGTAATGCTCAACATAAGCAACCGACTGACCTAATCCCAGCCGAACCTGACTGTGGTCCTCGTCTTAGTCTAATCAGATAAGACCCTCTGCTCTGCTCAACAAGCACATCCACAATTCAAACAGCATAACATACAAACTGACAAACACCAAACTCCTCTTCAGGTTGATAAACAACACTTAGCAGACACTTTAAGTTAACGTAAAGATATATGAATCTATACAACATGTGACCATATAACAGAAACATTGAAATACACCAGAATGCCTTTATAACACACGCAAGGACCACCTTGTAACAATGTTGAGTTAAAATCGGGTCATATCTAAAGCTGAACGAAATTTGTGGTCTGTGCTCCCAACAATGTTTTATCAGAATCATTTACTATTGAAACATGTTGTAAGGACGTTCTGGTGCTTGCACAACAGAAGTAACAAATATGGAAACACAAATCATAACATGTCATAATAAAACCAAGATTCTTTTGGTGATACAATCTCGACAACTTTTCAAAGCTTCTTCAAATGGATTTCTAGAATTTATTTTTAATTTGTAGTCAATGAGAAATTCTCTTACCTGTTTTTTTCTTCTTCTTGAGACAACAGCATATGAGAACAGTGACTGCTGCGATTACCAATGCACCTCCGACGCCAACAACAACTCCTGTTATTATTTTGTTTGTATCTGACATTCCACCTGAAAGTTTACAGAACTTATGAACTCCTTTGTATTGTAGGGAGAAGAAATATAATCACCATATTACTATCAACATGTTCTCATCTTTGTTTGCAGGGCTTTACTGAACCTCATCTCCCCAGACAAACCGACAGGCACTGGGCCCCAATTCTTGGACCAGTCTGTGCCACAGTGGGAACTGATGGCCAGCCATCGACCCCAATGAATGCGGTGACCCTGATCAGGGTCATGATCCATTCCAGCATTTATCTAATGTTTTCTGGAAATTCAGAAAATCGCTTTAAGGAAAACAATTAATGATTTTAAGTGAAAAAACGTTTGTCATCGTTACCCTAGAATGACAACAGAATTGATTTTAAAAGTGAAATCACTATATACATTCCTGAATTTGGAAATCTGCACCAGTGAATTTTAATGAGAATTTTGGTCAAGATTTATCATTCAGTAACTGGATTTTCTGCCATCAGTAGGTAATTGGTGAATGTACACTGAAATGGTTTTTTCTATTATGTAGTTGGGTCATTGAGAACATGCTCATAATATGGCGACTATTTAAAACACCAAAATGCTGAATGAAAGCAAAACATAAAATTGTGTTCAAAAACAAAACTGCATTAAATCACATAAGCATCTCATAAAGCCAGAGCAAAGGAAGATTATTGCAAAAGATCATTTGGATGTTCTTATTCATCATCGTTGTCATCAGAATGAAACATGCCACCCCCAATCAAGCCAATTGTGTTGTTTCCCTTGTCATTCTCCTCAGACAAAGCAAAAGGGACAATGGAAGAACTGTATACAACGTAATACAATGCAATACATTTTAAAACAATCAACATCCTTCTCCTGCTGCATAAGTGATATCAATCTTTGTCTAACTTTACACAGTTCAGCCAATTTAATTATGGGTTTTGATAATTTAAAGGGGAATCTATGTAAAATGTGTCCTGTTCAGCCAGTTTTTAAATAGAAGTTAGAACATGATCATATGGTAATGAGAACTTCTGATAAAATCAAGGCACATGTTTAACTATCATCCAAATGACGTCAAACACACACACGCACACACGCACACGCACACACACACACAACTTAATCACTTTTAAAACGAATTTTACGGACATCATAGGCATACAGCAACAATCTTCCTTTACTCTGCATCACAACATAAACCAGTTCAGAAAACTGAATAAATTCAAAATTACATCAAAACGAACTTCGTCATTCTGCTTTAAATCACAGAAATGTCCATTTAGGCATAAATACAGAGAAACAGACATAAACCAGAAAAACAAAATCATTTAAATTCAACAATGAAACCTCAGAATAGCAATTCAGCCATCTTAAAACACTCCAAACAATATAGACTGAATTCTATACGGAGGTCAACATATGAATACGCATTATAAGTAAACTGATGCAAAGAAACCCTGGAGCCCAACACAGTTCCTACGACTACGTTGTGAAAGGTGCTTTGAAATACTGCCATATACAATCAATTCTGTGCTGCAACAATTTGCAAATCCTATAATGAGGTTTCAATGTAAATCAAAAACAACAAAACATCATTGAATCACAAGAAAACACTGATTAACCAGAGAAATGAATTTCTCAATCATCAACTCTCATCGGAAATACAGAAGTACAAGAATACTTTTCATTATGATAACAAAACCTCTGAACTGACACTTCTGAATCAAGGATTCCAGTAACTGTTACATGTACGTATACAATTACAAATACAAAATCATCACTAATATAGTCATACATGTTACAGTATTAATAACTCTCTGTGAACTAGAGTTATTAAAGCGCTCTCAGACGCATCTACTCAAAATATATTCTTCTAAGATTTCAAATTTTCCACTTTAATTTCATTTGTGAATTGATTATTTAAAAATTTCTGCATGCACAAAAGGAAAAAAGTTTAAATTAAATCCATCATTGGTTCAAACAGTTTTCTTATTTCCTACTCTTAAACGATAGTTTAAATTAAATTAACAATAAGTTTTGAATGAATATGAATCTGTCACCCAAATTAGCTTAGTCAATGAATTTACAGTAAACCAGTAAACTCTGCTAAGTGAAGAGATTTTTTAAAGAAATAATTTGTTATCAACATAACCAAATGTTATGTTTCACTGTTCATCAATTCTTGCAAAAATTGTTTCTCTTTTCCCAAGTCCTCCTTTCCCTTTGACTTTCACTGACACTTACCCTTTCCCTCCAATCCAGGCTTCAAACAGGTAAAGCCCCTGAACCTGGTCATTCAGCTTAATTAGAAATAGCTGTTAATGAAGCTCTAAGATGTAAGAAACTGTTAACAGCCAGAAGCAAATGTTAAAGAAATAGTGATCGAAAGGTGATTGAAGCAGTGATTAAAGACATGCTTTTGAAATAACTCTTAATTAACATTTCTACAGCATGATTCTTAATAATTGCAAGCTCTGATTGATGAGGGTCATATTTAAAACCAAGGATAACACATGACTCCCTATGGCAGTAGTGCACAACGTCTGACCCACAGGCCAAATCTGGCCCATGACGAGTGGTCACGTGGCTCAGATGTCCAACAGGAAAAGGGACTATTAAGAGCCGGCAATGACAGTGACTTGCAAACTGTGGTCATTGGAAAAAATATCAGTATTGTATACTAATATAGAAGTACCGTTTTTTTCGCGGATATAACCCGCGGGTTATACAAAAGTTTTACAGACGACGTACCCTAGATGCGTGGTATATTCGTGTGCGTGTTATATATGAGTGTGTGTTATATCCGCGAAATAAGGTACTATGAGTCCCTTTCTCTGTAACTCTTTATGTTTACTTTATAATTATGTTTTTACTGCACATGTCATCTTCATAAAATTTGGCACGCACATTTCTGAAGTAAGCTGAGTCGTCACACTTGTTTGGCCCCCGAAGGGTTTAAGAAATCGCTTAGTGGCCCTTGGCCGAAAAACGTTGTGCACCACTGACCTATAGTCTAATAAGAAAGCAACGCTGATTGGGTTTTCGAATCTATTGAACCACTGAACCCATCTACTAAGGATAATCTACAGGTAAACTGATGAGTGAGGTAATATTATCTCAAAGTAACTAGCTCTTGCAGTCTTCATTTGATATATCGCCTGACACGGCTTTTGTGTGGCAATGAGAAATTTTGGGGATTTACATTTACATTACACGCATGAAGAATGCAGCATCGTTAACAGGGCAGTTCTCCAATTAGACCAGTTAAAACAGACAACAGACGACTTTGTTAGGACAGATGAAACACGCCATAGGGATACGACATTCAATCAGGAGTTAATACACAGGTGGATGTGAGCAGCTCAAGGCTGAATGGATCGGATGCATGACCAGTTAGCGAACCACGCTAATCTCAAGAGTATCAAAACTGCAAGAGACAGAGAACACGAGCAAGGAAGAGGGAGACAGACAGAGACATAGATAGTGAAAGACAACCGACGCCAAGACAAAAAAGACCTAAGATCTGACCAAGAAACCTGCATCAATAGCAAGGTGTACAACAGTGAAGCAAAAGCAATTCATTGTTGAAACTAGGCTACACGTTCTTAGGTTACATCAGGGTTAATCAGTCTAAAGATTACAATCAGCTCTGCTCCTACCATGCCAAGAACAAGTGAAGCAAGCAAGCAGATGCATGTAAAGAAGGAACGCAATGGCCAACAGCAAACAGTCTGCCGTCATATATCTTGTGCATTTGTAGGTATGTCATTAGCCAAGCATTGAATAAGTGTACGAGAAAATACATGCCCAGAGCAGCTTAAAATGTCTTTAAGAAATCACCACATGCATCATTCGAAATGAGTTGTAATGTTGTCTAGTGATGCAAGGATCGATGTACCACTGGTCAATTAAACAACTAGTAGTGCTCAGGGGTTTGACAAATTGAGCAGTTGAGCAAATGACGACAGCTGCGCTGTGGCTCAATAGCAACACAAGCGAGTCTCGTTAATAGAGAGGCAGGCATTAGTTTGATCATAGCGGAGTGAGAAGACATGGTCAAAATCATTCTGATTTGACTCAGCATCATACCAGAACCAGAACTCTGTGTGTCAGGAGTTGCCGTTGAGTCTAATTGTGAGAAAAAACAAAAAAAAACATTTACCAAACATACGACCGTCGCAAAGTGCAACAACCCACAACAGTTTCATCTTGGAACTTCTACAACTTCCAACTTTTAACATTCATATCAATTAATCAAAAAGATTTCATATACATTCATCTGTGCAGAATGAGGAAAAAGAAGCAGCTCTGGTCATAGAGAATGAGACAATCTTTTAATCTTAATTTTACAATCTTAATTTTTATCACATCAGTTCCTGCATCAAAATGTTTTGCAATTTTCAGATGAATTTTCATGGCTGTCAGATGTCATCCATGTTTGAGCATCAGACTACAGCAGCGCCAAGACAGCAAACCAACTTACACTTTAACATCCATCCACACTTAAAATTTACTCATCCCCATTTCACTCCAGCCTTTACAAAAACTCTGTCTCACTGGATGGAAGGCATTCACCTCTGTACGTCAGATTCACTTGTTTTGCGTGCGAAACACATACATGAAATAAAACTAATGGCTACACATTGGGGCTCTTACAAAGTGATACCTCTGTGTGTGTGTGTGTGTGTGTGTGTGTGTGTGTTTTGGGTTAGAGTCCTTACCAAACATGCCTTACAACATTGTAACATATATTTTGCACTGTGTGTGTCACACATCATAGCTTAACACAATAAGCACAGAACAATCTGGATTTACCGTTATATATAGCAAACAGCATCAGTTTCTTAAGCATAAAAGTTAACATCCTTCAACGAACAGAAAAAATAAATAATACCTAAGCTATCCAGAAAAGATGTTACTTTCATGAAAAGAAGATGAAAAATACTGTTATTAACAGATTTGAACAGTAATGAGGAAATTCCTGCAACTGGGCTTTTCATGTATAATAACAGAACCTCTAAATTAATGTCTTTCAGAACTAACATAGAACTCATTTGTTTCAGCTTCTTTACCATCGGTAGCTTGACTAATGGTTTTTCTGAATTATCAGATTTCGTCCTGGCTTCTCTAATAGATTATGACTTAAACTACATTTAATTGAAACTATATGCATTATGATAACGATGCGATAGAAGTCAATAGAATACATTTAGACTCAGGAATGCCTTCAAAATTTTCTATTGTTCAAGCAATCGTTACAGTTAAAGATAAAAACTAATGTGCTTCATTGCACAAGGCTAAATAAGGCATCTTTGGATCACAACTAAATTCCAATCTAAAAAGGGTCGAGAACAAAATAAATTATGTAAATAAAAAATTGGCTTAAATGAAAATAATTCAAATCCACAAGTCTATTTGAATGGTGATCCTCAACTGAATTGTTAGTAAAGGATGACAAAGCACCATTCGCAATCAAAGTTTTCTCCCTTGAACTACAGACATGCAACTAGAAGCACATTAGGAACCAAGTAAGAAAACGTAATTATGTTCTTTATCCAGATCCCATGTAAGGTTAAATGAAATTCTCAACCAAGTAAATCGATCAAGGAGTTCTAAAAGTTCAACGTAAAACACTTGCATTACTTGTATAATGTATATACGTCGAATAAGGAGGGCATGCTTTCAGCTCTGCCTCCATTGATTCACACCATAGTGCGACCGTACGTTACCTCCCGGAATAACGTACGCGTACTGTACGTATGTTATCGAAAAGAATAACGTACGCGTACCGTACGCGTACGGTAAAAATGCCACAAATTTATCTGGTCATTCACAAAGAACCTCAATATAACTATGGTCTTATACGTTACGCGTACCGTACGCGTACGTCAAAGTGATCAGTTTAACTCTACAGTATTAGTCTCCGCGTACGCAGGCATATTTATTTACGAACGGTACGGAAATTTAGTATTACCAATAAAATGACCATCCTATAAAGTGTGCCGTTAAATCTTAATATTCTTCACATTAGACAGAATATTACCAATTTGGATTTTAAAAGTTTGAAAGTAGAGATCATTGAACAGCCACAGATGACTGATGTAATGGTTAAAATTGGTTACGACCGTCAATCACCAACTATTATTGACTTTTGTTGTGCATGATGTTATGTATTTATTTTCGTCATGAATAATGATGTGAACGTACGGTAACGTACGGCATAATAACGTACGCGTACTGTACGTACGTTATGGAAAAAAATAACGTACGTACAGTACGTACGGTCGCACCTTGATTCACACACAACACCAATATCAACATGCAAGAAGAAATGAAACATCAGCGTCTCTTTAGCAAAGCAAACAACAGGACAGATCTACATGAAATGGAAACAACAGAACCTCAGCCATGCATAGAGATAGAAGTGCTTGTGTTGTTAATAGGGAAACCAAATACTGAATAAGTGGAAAACAAGGTCCTCATCCCATATGTCATGCAACATCTATGTGTCTACACTTCTGACCTCCTGTTCCTGATCCAGTTGGACTGGTAGACCGTGAGGTGAAAGTGGTGGTGGGAATGGTAGTGGTGGAAGTTGTGGTCGTAACTGGAAGAAATAAATGCACAGAGTGGCAAACGAAAGGAGATGCACTTAAATAAACAGACAGACAGACAAACAGACAGCAATAACAGACAGCAACCAGCCAAGCAGCATTCACTCAAGCTGCACTTCAAAATGATGCCATGCTTCACTTAGCTAATGTTCACAGACACATATAAAGATATTCTATTCTACATTTTAGAACCAGTCACATTATTTATTCAATTACAATAATTAGGGCATAACCGATTTTTTTGCCGATTCTGGATACCGGAAAGTATACGATATTATTGCCGATTCTGGATCCAATTCCGATTAGTAATAATGTATGTTCTTAAATCTATGCACTAAGGCCTAATTCCAAGTTAGTCATTATTGGCTAATGGTCAATTCCACAAGAAATGAGACATAAAACCCAAATTTTTTTTCTTGCAATTTTGTTACAGTAAAGGTCTCATTTAAATGCTAAGGGACTATAGTGTTTAAAATTATATAGTAATCGATAATTTTTGGTCACTTGACCGGTGGCCATCTTATATTTGATGTTAACATGTTTTGCGTGATTCTTTTACAAAAATATTAAAAGTTTTATTTTGTAAATAACTGCAACCATTGGTTGATATTAACAAAGAAGTTACATCATTTGGATAGAGGTTCCACTGGGTAAGCATTTTCAAGTTAAACTTTGAACACTTGATTACAGCTCATTTATGTGGCAGCAGAAATTGGGGGGTACTTTTCAATGTTACGTCAGTGACAAAATATTATAGCTTTTTAGAATCCAACCAAAAGTAATAAAGCCAAAATTCTGAAACTTTGTAAACTTCTGAGACAATATATTATGAATACAACTATATACACGAGGAAATGTTATAATATAAGTAAATGTATAAACATTGTGTCACTGACGTAACTTCAAATTGTCACTGACGTAACAACTATGATGGTTACGTCAGTGACAGTAAGAAACTTGTTTAAAGTCGGTATATCCTTGTATATATGTACTTCTAAAATCAGTAGCTGACATCTTTGCTTCAATTTAAAGTAAGCCAATGTAGTAGTCATCATCATCGTCATCATCAATTTTTCATCATCATAGTAAGCCTTATTAGTCATTTGATTTTTGCGCACACGATGAGATATGGCACGAAAACTGGAAAGAAGCGAACATAAATGTACCACACGAAGAAGTCCCTAGAGGAGAGGCTGGCTATCAGGAAGAGAAATGCTGAGCAGCAAAAGAAATTACGACTGAAGTGGAACAAAAACAGAAAGAAATTTGATTCCGAGAGTGCAAAATATATAATGCGTAAACTTCATCAAAAGCTGAAAAATGTCGCCACACCGACTGAATCAGACCACACTGCAACTCCATCAAAGATTTTCTCATCTGCTCAAGCATATGGAAAAGCAGTTAGTCAACTCAAGATATCTCTTCTTAAAAGTCTGCGGAAGAAAGTTGCTCTCGTGAAGTCCGTGTGCTTGAGAAGTGTGCAATTGTCAACACTGCTGAAGAATTTGCATCCATGGCAAAGGGAGCATGTCCGAATGTACATTTCTTTTTGCTCCAAAGCATGCCACTGAGGTGGTAAAGGTAACTTTAGAAGAGAAATGGAATTTTACCATGCCAAAAGCTATTCCTGATACACATGGCTTACACTATGCTTGTGCTCATTCAACAGTGTAGCTGAAGGTCAGCAATAGCAGTCCCTTTCTTGATACCTTAAAGCCAAACTTCTGTGTTGTGAATATGTTTGATGAATGACTTAATGAACTGGTAGACACACAAGAATCTGAGACAAGAATCTAGAGCTGCCTGCAGATGAGCAGTGACATGTGATTGAGTCAGCCAATAGTAAAAGCACATAATTATAAAAGCATTGAATCACCAACCACAATGCAAATTGGCAGTATAAACAAAGGGACATGATCTGGTACAAGATGCCATCTCTGGAGAAGACAACTGTAGCACCAGTAGCGGTCAACAGAGGGGCCTGTTCACTTTCAATGAGGGCATTGCAGCATCCAACACCACTGGATAATAATTAAAGCATGCTTGCATACTTGAGAACTATGCTAGTTAATTTACTGCGATTTTGTTTTTCATTTTTCAGAAGCGTTACGTCAGTGACATTTAAATGTTACGTCAGTGACATTTAGGCACCATTAAAATTATGACATCTAGGACTATTAGATAAGACTTTTAACTTTCTATGTATTCCACAATCTGTACCACTAATTTTAAGGACATTAATATAATTCTTGCAGTGATGTTTCAGAAAAATATGGTGTATACATAAAGTACAAAAATGAGGACGTCAGAATGCGTTACGTCAGTGACGATATACAAAGATTGCTTTTTAAACTACCTAAATTCATTTTCTGTCAAGTCTTTGCTTTAAAAAGGACAATATAGTTGCATTGTTTTGCATTACAATTCTTGGCTAAACAGGAAAATTATAGTGTGCTGGAATTTAAACCGTTGCAACATTTCTGTGTGAATGTTACGTCAGTGACGGTGGAATGCACCTAATGCTTTGGCGTCAGCTACAGGCGCAGTAGGACGGAAGAACAGCCAGTCAGTCACCCGTTCCCTATACAGCAATATATTTCTTCACTGATTGACAGGCCCAACGGTCGCCGGCCCTGGCCAACTGTTGCAGATACAGGGTAGATAGAAACACAATTCTTATTAACTGGCGGGTTAGACATTCCGGATCCGGATAGTCCAAAAATCAGTTTACCAATCCGGATTTCGGTTATGCCCTAATAATAATAACATCCGCCAATCACAGATGAGCGATCATCATCATCATCATCATCATCATCATCATCATCATCATCATCATCATCATCATCATCATCATCATCATCATCATCATCATCATCATCATCATCATCATCATCATCATCATCATCATCATCATCATCACCATCATCATCATCTGCAAACCAGAAGTGACAAGTTCTGTGTTTCTGTCACCAGTGATGAGTACCAATGAGAGATCTTAGTCTTTATCTTTGGTTTCTTGTCAGATCCAAGGGTGTTCCACAACTTAATCCAAATCCTGCTTCATCATCACTCAATTCATCAGATTCACTAAACTAAATCCTTTTATGTAGTCTCTATTAATGTCTCATAGTCTTTGTCTTTCTTTGCTTTTTGTTTCTTAAAATCCATTCTATTGCTCTGGTCTTCAGTTTCATACGAACTGATTTCTGATTTGGTTTCATCCTGCCTTTCACTTCTGTGTTCTTTCTGTTCACTCAGAGTTCTAATACTCCACATGATATCCAGTGGTGCATCTGCTTGCCAGACAAATGGCTAAATTGGCTTCTTCTGTTTTTAGATCATTCCTAAACTATGCGTGAATGGGAATTCTTAGAGTTGAACATCCTGTTGCATTGGAAAATGAGTGCTTTGAACGACTTTTATAACAGTAAGGTACCAGATGCTGTTCATTAATCACAGGTCTGCTCTTATTAACTAAATTGCAGCGAGGTACTATGATTGCAACTTTGTAAAATCTTTTTGCTGCAATCCAGTGAGTTCCAGATAACCCTTCACTGTTGGATAAATGGCTCTACAATTCAATTCCAGCCCAAATTCCTTAATTTGAACCTGGGCTCCACAATGCTAAGTCTGTATGCCACGTAAAAATTTAATATACTATTTTACTAGTACATGTACACTGCATGACAGGAAAGCGTTAAGAGGAAACCTGGCTGTTTTCCACTGACCAAGAGAACATAGAAACATGCACATGGGGAAGTCTGTCGCATTGACAATCAAGATATGGATCAAGCTATGACAGTTTGCTTAGTTCTGCCTAAAATGGCTTCAGCTGCATTCTGGCAAACTTACACCAGACAATTTTTGACGAAAGGCACATACAGAAATCTCTTAGGTAAATATACAAATGTTTCGGTACAGTGACTGAAAGTTCTCAGCTGATCCCTAATTATATTGAAAAGCTGCGCATGCATAAGAATTCTGTCAAGAAACTGTTGACTATATGAACAGACAAGTTAAAGTGTCATGAAGTATAGTCTCCATAAAACAAAATTCCTAGCAGTAATCTGATTAGCAGAACTTAAACAACTCAAAAACTATCTGCAGTCAAACGATTACACAAATAATCTGTTAGCATTTGATGTGCATCTACTGAAAATTGAAACAAAAACATGAGATACTGAGAATATGAGATTTTGTTGGCTGAACAGAACACATTTTAAGTTTTCTAAGTGTTTTGCTAACTCACTCTACTTTTATAGTCAGGAACTGCATCTACTAAAAGGACAAGTAATCAAAGACCAGTGGACCAAAGCATCCCTGTCCCTTTGGCTACTGGTAGAGAATTGTTTCTTTACAGGTCGTGTAACTATTCAAATTCATGAAGGTCTGTATACATTTTTCATTTTTGCATACGTAGAAAAACTTTTGGAATGAAGATATTGCATTTATCTGTAAACATCTATGCACTGTAATAATGCACATGACATGATCTCACTGACACGAGATCATAGATGTAAACATCATTTTAGGTCTGTTGCCATGGTTCAGCAACTATAGACATTCTTCATGGTACGATACAAATATTCAGACATACATAGATATACACACTGGTATCAAAAGACCTATCAACAGATTGATTAGTAAACCTGACTCTGAGGCATAGATGAATGTTCACTTGGGTCAAGACAGAGTCATGTGACGACCTACATAAAGTCGTGCATCTTGACAAGTGACCAAAAATGATTATGGAAAGTGGATAAGTTGGGCTTTTGTGGTAAATGATTCCAATTATGCCAGTCGCAGCAACTGAAAGCGCATGCTTCAACAACTGCCCAAAACCGATGCTTCAGTATCAAGCCAGAAACTGAAGAATGCAAAGAATAGAGAAAGGGCATTATGGTCAAGAGAGCATCTTTCTGAATTATGTTCACACCAAGTCTAACTGGTATTACTCGCATAGTGCAGATGCAAGGTGAGGTCTGCTGGTTTCTCTCTTAAATGCACTTGACAAATGAACATCTTTCATACATAAGATACATGAACCATGATACCTGCTTTGTGCTGTAGTGTTGACTTCTGTGCAGCTCAAAAATGCAATTTATTTAATATTTGAAAGTGTTGTGTATACGTACTGTAGGTCGTGACGTTTATTGAAACGGAAGTGCTGCTAGCTTTGTTCCATGCTGTGCACGTGTATAGTCCACTGTGCCAGATCTGGATACTTGAAGTATTTGTTGTATTTTGATACGTATCATCCAACCAACTGTAATTGGCTGGTGGGTTGGCAGCAACATCGCACGTAACAGTTTTCCCCATATATATTGAGTCTCCCGATCTGGCTCCAGTTATTGAGTTTTCATCTGCTGGCTTCACAACTGAACAAAATTTAGACACAATCTGCACAAAATGTATCTTCTTACATTGATTTATTACACATATAAGTGTACTCAGTTTCAGAAGGTATGCCATTGAAGATGGTCCTTCAAGAAACTTTGGCATTCCTGGTATTGGGAAAGTGATGAGTCCTAGATCAGTCTACTTGGGCTCCTTATTTTTAGAAAATGTGCTCGTGTCTCTCATACAGAAAATGAAGACTTGGAAGGTATTGTTTGCCTAACAGTTGATGACAGAGAAATAGCATTTGATTCTGTAAGAAAAGTTGGCATCTAGGAGTCCATGATTGAATACCCTCCCAAAATTAATGCCCCGGGCTGAAAGAAAACTCAACTGAGAAATAATACATAACATTTGTAAAAAAATATAGTTTTAAGCCTATGCTGAGAAATACTTATACTGACAAACTTCTGCATTGGATGCCATGGGGTAAGATTTTCTCATTGGTGAACATTACCCAAGGTCAAGATAAGATGCCCCATGATGAGCATAATTTTCCAATAAATATCTTGGAATATTGTTCTCAATGGCACCTTTCAGTCTGATCATGTGTAGAACTTTTGTTTCTAGTTCCACTGATGTACTGAGCATAAATCTCACATAATCTTAGTCTGGAAAAATACAAAATTTCTTAGAGATACGTCCTAGAAAAACCTACCCTGCCATAATGTGTTTCAGCTAGGACGTCTCCAAACTACCATGACAATTAGCTATTTTCTGTTTCTAATGTGCAACAAAGTCAACTTGTCACATACTACATTTCAGAAAATTAAATTTATTATATCTAGATATACCAGAGAAGATACATATCAAGCACGCTTAGAAATTCATGGTCTGTGATTCACAACATTTTGCATAATGACTAGAAAATGTTATCAAAACAAACCCTGTTTTTCCTGTGTTTCTTTCAAATGCCTGTTTTAGGACCTATGCTATTTGTAAAAACACACTATTTAAATGAAATTTGAGACTTAACATTCACTAGAAACCTTGATCTATGGAGGCATCAAGAGTCAGTTACTTACAGATTACGGGAATCGATGAATTGAAAGGTGTTGACTTAGAATAGCCAGGTGCAGTTGCAGATCCACTTGGTGGATTGCCGGTAATTCTGAACGAAGTAGTACAGGTATAATTTGGGAAAGGCGTCGAGTATTCAGTTGTTGGAGCGATCGTCGATACTGCTGTAGTCAGACTAGAGGAGGTGGTCATCTTAGGAGGATCAGTGGTGACAATGGTGGCTGGGCTGCCCTTTGTCCAAATCATGTCCACAGTGACATATGAAGCATTGGCCGTGAAACTTATGTTGCAAGACATTTTAAGTGTTTCGTTGAACTGGAGTTCTGTTGGAGCATTTGGAATCATACTACACACTGGGTCAGAATCTACACAAAATATAAATTTGAAATAAATTATGCAGTTTCAAAAATTGCAACATTTGGGGCAAATATAAATGAGCCCGACAAAGAGTTAGCAGGAGAGAAAAAGTGTAAAAGAAGGATTCTTTATCCTCAGGAAAACATAAACTTCTAGCTTAACTACACTGTTAATTAGGAGTAAGTTGCACTGATACAATTCAGCAAAGACTGATTTTGCGAAATGTCGATATGTAAATTCATTTCTCTGCATCCAACACTTTTAAAAATGGTAGTTCATTATAAGTCACAATCTGTACAGAAAACCAAATGCCACCAAATATGACATCAAGTTACATAAAAACACAAAGGGGGCAAGAATTTAAATTAAGCTAGCACCAAACAGATACAGGTTGGTTAATTTCAGCTATAACCATAGATTCATTGATTTAAGATTTCACTGAACACATACAAAATCCAATTACAGTTTTCATTCCATTACAAAGATATGACTTTAGATGCGAAAATGTGAAACAAAGAGAAGTGAAGTCACAATAAATGGTTCGCTTAATTCAATATAACAGATTTGGTGGTGGAAATATTGGCATTTACGCACTTCTAAATTTCCAAAAAGAAGAAGAGCAGTCCCTTAAGCTAGCCCTGAGGCAGCCATGGATATGAAGTGTTAGAGACTAAATTTTCTTAGTCTCTGCATATGAGGGTGGATGGCCAGTCCTTAAGTTTCCAGAGGCTTTGTATAGTGTGAACCTGTGCTGAATGTCCTTGGTCATTCAATTGTGAATGAGCTGAAGAGGTGTCAACTTAATAGAAGTGAGAGGTCAGACCTGAGAGGGGCGAAAACTAAAAATAAGTAACAGCTGTGAAGTTGCACTCTTGAAAACATGACTTTAGATATGAAATTGAACAATTGGCTTCATAGAGGACCAAACACTTTTGTGACATAATGACATTGCCTTTGTGAAGATTTTTCCCGTTTCTTCGCCGAACTATAATCACCAGTCTTTGACGTTTTCGAAGTTTTATTTAAACGGAAATAAACTTGACTAATTACATCAACCGAAAAGCCACTCCAATGTCAATTCACTGTCTACTACGCACTATATCCACTTTATATACCTATAACTCAGTCCGTCGAGAGGTAAACAACAGTCTTTGTTCTCCGTCCGTTGAAACTTCTAATTTCCGAACTCCACAAAAGCTCAACATCGACTGCCCTAACAACCTAATTTCTCTATGTCCCTACGGCAACAGACTTCCGGTGAAACCCATGCAGCCATTGGTCACAGTCAAACCAAAAAACCAATTTGGCGCGCTCTCCTATGCACTTAATTGCAGGTGCAAAAGGCCTAACCGCTAATTAAGGACCCAACCAATACCAATACTAAGCGCAATTCGTCACAGCCTTGACAAACTTGCTATTAAATAATCTATACTTGCTTCAAATGTATACTTACTAATAACGATCAGCTGAGCAGATGCTAGCTGTGAAGAGCCACCAGCACAATAATACGTTCCTGCTGTTGATACTGTTGCAGTGAGGATGGTTAAGTTGCTCTGCTGAGATCCCGATGCTTCAACTTTATATGTCTGGTTTTGTGAAGGTCGGACTTTTGTACCAGTTGAAATATCCACAGTTCCAGATCCTCCAACTGGAAAATAGTTCCAGTTAATAAAATCTGGTCCATCTGTGGATGCACAGGACAATACAATTCCTGGTTTTCCCACAACAACAGCTGTGTTGCTTGGAAATTGGGTAATTAGGTCACCATCTGAACCTAGTTGCAAGAAATCAGAACATTCAGTGTTAATGCCAATTTATTTCAAAGGCTTATAACAGACCCTTACTTATGTGTGTTGCTTTGTTGGATTATGCCGATAAGCTCAATACACTAAGGTTTTCTCCGCTTACACTTTCAGTAGTTTTGTTTCTGCCACCTTTTTGAATATGTACTGAATTCTTATACATGAGTCTGACTAGTAATAAAACAGGAATAGAAAGACTTTAAGTTCATGGAGGACAGCAGTAATTCTGAATATTGTGTGCAAGGTTAATTAATAACCTTCAAAATACAAAACAGACTTTCTCTCAGCATGCAAAGTTTCTAATATCAACAGGTAATTGTCTCGATCCATTGGCCAGCAACCGATCAACATTCATCCATTCATTCTGGAAATTTATATAGCACTTCTTCAAAAGATCTACTCGGAGGCGCCATGTAAACAATTGGCTGCCCCGGACTTTGATCAAATAGAGCACTGCTACCTACCATCGACATCCCATAGTGCCATTCACTCAGTAAATACGTAATGAACAAATGTATAAATTTACAAAAGGTGAAACGTTAACTTTAATTTGGTAATAGAACTTTTATGTTATCATTTCACTTTCATAAATACAGTGCATTTGTTACTCATTTACTTAGTGAGTTGCATTATGGGATGTCTCTGGTAGGTAACAGCACTCTATTTGATTGAAGTCTGAGGCAGCCTTATTGTTTGCATAGTAATCAGTCGCGGGCCATAGGATCTTTACAATTACCTATCAACATATAGCTTCAACCTTCCTCAACCGTTTGCACACTCACAATGTAAACCATGAAAATAAACAGTTTCTATGCTGTGCAATGCATAGGGACTGAAGCTCATCTGGACTTAGTGGATCATAACCAACATTGTTAGAATTCAAACGTCCAGAGCAAGAAGTATACGACTTTGTGCTTGTTTCATCCATAAGAGATCTTCCAATTTCTTAAGAATTTACGGCTCATGGATTTTTATAATTTCAGTTAACTTGTAGTCGAGTAATGCCCCGTCGAAATTTATGTTATATGCTATAAAATTATTTACTCATGAAATTGTAATTGTCAAGGAGTGTGCATTGGTGATGAAAGTAGTTAGGCCAACCTGTTGCTAGTATAAGCACTGAAACAAGCACAAAGTCCCAGGTTAAATTAGATTAGGCCATTGCTCACCCAGTCATAATCAAAAAGCCTATCAGTCATCACAAATCTCTTATTCAGGTAAGCCATGATTATAAGAAAAGAAACTGATTGTAATTAATTCTGACAAATATTGCCTTATGATTCCTACAAAACACGTTAAATTCCCTTGGTTTCAAATTCAATAGCTATCACAAAACCTAATACAACCCAAACAAATTTATTTGCTATTATGTCTAAAAATGTTACTAGTTTGAGCACAGCCCTCTGGCGAACAGGATTGTGTCACATCTTGATGTAACAAATGCATTGCAATTTATTATATATATCAAGAAAATTCAATGAATAATTATGCTTGTGAAGTAAAAAATTTCCATTAATGTCATATTTAATTTCTTGTGTAAAAGTTGAATCATTGCCGCATCTGTGGGTAAGGATGCAATTTTTGCACGAGCTTTCACTTCTTTATATCTAGATTCCTTGGGTATAGGTTAGTTAACATAATAACATAACATAATATTTTATTGAACCAACTGAAAAGTACATAATTTATAACAGATTGAACTGGGTAACAGTTCCCAGATTGCTAGAGAAACAGAGATATATAAAATTAAACAAATGCAGAATACAATACCTGGATCAACGTACACACAAGTGCAAAGTTCACATCAAATCTGACAGGCCCAGGAGTAAACTGCCTACAATGCCACACTCAAAAGGGGGTGCCTTTGAATATGAAGTAATAACAATCAAAATCAAATCGGATAGTTGAGCTCAATTGGGAGGTCCAGAAGGGATTGAATCCCGCTAAGGAGGGCCCCCTATTACAACAGAAATTTTTAGACAAGATGGCTTTCAGAGAAATAAATTAAATTGACTTGTTTTAATGGTAAACAGGCTCGTAGCATACATAACAAAAAGAGAGATAAAAAATATAAAGTTGCTGTTCAATAACACTGTGTCATAACAAAGATGATTAGTGTCGCCCTCCTTTCTCTAGGCTTGGAACTGGCACTACCAGGGTATGGACAGTGGCAGAGTTCCTTTGGGTATAACCAAACAATGGACTAAAATTTTCAAATCATTCCCCAGCTGTGCCGCCTCTCTGGAATAAACTCCAACCAGAATTACACCAAATATCTGATCTATCCTATGAACTCACCAAAACTTCTTGCTATCTCTCCACAGGTCTGTCACTCAAAACTGACATGGGCGGCGATCCCGGGGGTCGAGGGGACAAGACCCCCACTTTCAACAGTGGGGGGAACACGCCATACATCAGACCCCCAAATTTTGAAGAAACACCAAAAAAAGTCATCACATTTTTTAGCACTGAGGGTACGAAATTTGTTTGCGTGTGAGCGGAAAAAAATTTTTAACCTCTTTTTTGACCAGATCAGTTCAAAACTCTTTTGTGACCAAATCATTTAAAAAATTTCCCCCCTCACCTGTCAAACAAGATCGCCGCCACTGAAAACTGTGCTCTTTCTTCCTCTTCCCCTTACCTCCCTCGCCGTTTCAATCTTAAACATCATCCAGCTTAGTCGTCTGCCTGACTCTTTTGGATCTTGACCTGGAACCTCGCCTGGAACCGACTTTTACCCAACCACCCCGCCTATCGATTTCATTTTGACTAAGCGCCTGTTAATAAGCTGGTTCCCGCGACTTCTCTTTTTGGGTGCTGTAGAAATATGACGCTGGTAAAACTAGCGGCATCAGCACCAAAACACGGAAAACACGAACTAGTATTTCCGGTATTAAACCTATGCTTAAAGCCAAAAAAAAAGATTCAAAATAAGTCATTAGTGTATATCTGAATAAAAGTAATTAAACCACATCGCAAATTTCCGCAAAAATCGTTCTAACTGGTCGTTCAATTGTAAAACAGCCAAGTCGGAAAATATATACACGTCGGCTCGAAAACCCGTATAACTAAATACCTGATGCTTGCCAAAGCATGGTGGTCATTGTCAGGCCACCATAACTCTCTGCTTCTGTCTGCCTCTGTCCTCTGTCCATGTGTCTATCTGCCTCTCTGCCTATCTGTATGTCTTACCCTCTCTCCGTCTGTCCGTCTGCCTGTCTGTCTGTTTGCCTATTCGTCTCTCTCTGGCTGTTTGTCTAACCGTCTCTCTGTCTGTCCATCTCTCTGGCCGCCACATATTACCAATCACTCAGCACAATGTTAATGTAAGATTCAGCACATATAGCTCACCTACAATGTCGCCATTCAACGTCTATATATAATCGCATACGGTCAGCGGCACGAAAATCCGGAAAACGATAAATGTTTCCATGGGTATTCAAACCTCTTATCAGACCCGCTTAACACTCTTCACACTGGTGCGTTAAGGAGCATGTCCTGCGCCCTGTATGTCTTACCCTCTCTCCGTCTGTCTGCATGGCTGTCTGTCCGTCTCTCCGTCTGTCAGTCTGTCGGTCGCTCCCAGATATTACTCATTGCATTGAAATGTAAATGGAATCATCAAATTTCTTACAGGTAAAGTAGAGTATTAGCAGTGACATTTGAGACCCATTCACTCATTCGTCAATAGAGTTGTGGTCCAAATAAAGAATGAAGGTATTAATCGACAAACTTCAATTAACTCTGCCTCATTGTCCTGTAGACCTATTTCCCCCGGACAGTTACCACCGCCCCGGACACTTCCCCCTTACTAGGACATTTCCCCCTCAATGCGACACACAAAAAGCTTTCTGTTTTTAAGAAATATTCATACAAACATACAAAAAGCTCTCTATTTCAATGATCAAAACATACATACAACATACATACATGCATATATACAATTATACATGCATACATACACACATGCATGCATACATGCATGCATACATACATACACACATATATACTTATAGCATACAATACATACATGCGTATATACATACATACATACAAACAAACTTACATACAGACATGCATACATACATAAATCCACAGAGGGTTAATTTGTCCCAGAGGGGGAAATGACCTACTGAGATTCGGGGGAAGTGTCCGGGGGGTAACTGTCCTTCACCGTTGACATCACCTCTCCTCCGCTTTGCATTGTCCTCCGCTGCTTTCAACTCACGACTGAAAACTCTGCTGTCTCTTCGGCTTGACCTCCCCGGACTCTGACCTGGCACCAGAACGGATAAGGCGGACATGGCTATTGCGGACTTGATTTGATATAGCGCGGGTGAATAAGCTGGTCTCACTGACGTGGCTTTTGTGCGGCGCTGAGAAATTTCTGAGATTTACATTACATTTTGTATTTGTATTTGGGCATTTATAAAAGCCCCTCTTGCGGTATAGACCATTCGAGAGGCGCTCCCAAGTGCGCGAGACCCCGAGAGAAAAAGCGGGGATATAAGGTGAGAAAAAGAAGAAGCAACGCTGTCAGAGAGAATGGTGGTGCGGACAGAAGGAGGAAGTCGGTTTCCAAAGCGAGGACCGATGCAGGCAAACGATCTGGACTGAGCAGAGTAAGACCTGACACAAGGAACTAAAAGGTCAAGACGATCAGAAAGAAGGCAGCGAAGCAGCAAGAATGATGCCGTTGAATTAGATCACGTAAGTACTGTGCGAGCAATTACATGATTCCCTCGGACATTATTACCCCGGACAAAATCCCCCTCTGTGCAAAGTAGCCTATTTCTATATTTAACTGATAGCCTTAGTTTGCCCAGTTCTTGTTTGTTGTGTCAGCTTGTTAATGTTGTAAAGGTATAGACAAAAGACTTGTTAATGTCGATCAGGTTGTAAAATTAAGACCTGTTAGCATCATTCAGTTCTAAATGTAACACTTCTTGTAAGTGTCATTTAGATATAAAGTTAAGACCTGTTACTGTCGTGTAGGTCGTAACCTAAGACTTATTCATGTCGTTTGGTTCTAAAATTCAATTTACACTGAACGAAAGGAAGTCGTTTTCCGATGGCCGGTGAATAAAAGGAAGACGGACTAAAGTGTAGTCAAAATCGTTTTTAGAATTGTGTGCCAACTTTTAGAGTTCTGAAACAGACAGGACATACAGACAGAGGTAGATAGGGAGAGAGGGAAAGACACACAAGGCAGCTCATGTGCCTTAAGTACTTGTGTAAACGATGTTAGGCATTATGAAAAGACGTCGGCTATACGGATAAAGATATTTCTCGTTTCCGGATTTGACGACGATCGCATATACGATGATATAATTAGATGTTTAATGGTCAAATTATATGTAATGTGAGTGAGAGAGAGAGAGATGGACATAAAGACGGACAGACAGACAGACAGCTAGAGAGGCAGACAGACATGTGGACAGAGGTAGATATATAGGCAGAGAGTTATGGTGGCCTGACAATGACCATGCTTTGGCAAGCATCAGGTATTTAATTTTCCCGGTTTTCGAGCCGACGTGTATATATTTTCCGACTTGGCGTTTTGCATTGTTATTGAGACAGAGTTGGACATAGAGTCGGACAGTCAGACAGACAGAGAGGCAGACAGACACGTGGACAGAGGTAGATATATAGGGCAGATACTTATGGTGGTCTGACCATGACCATCCTTTGGCAATCGTCAGGTATTTAATTTTCCGGGTTTTCGAGCTGACGTGTATATATTTTCCGACTTGGCTGCTTTGCATTGTGATTGAGAAGTGAAGACAGACAGACAGACATACATACAGACAGACAGACAGGACGGACGACGGCGCGGGCGGACGGACGGAGGAAAAGACAGGAAAAGAATGGCAGGCCATGTGCCTTGAACACTTGTATAACATTGTTAGGCATTCTGAAACGATGTAAATATTTTTGCGTTTTTCGGATTTGGCGACGCTGCCATATAGGTTGTTATAATTACACGCGTGTAATGGTCAAATTGTATGCATTTTGGTTGTGTGAGAGAGAGAGAGAGAGAGAGAGAGAGAGAGAGAGAGAAGAGAGAGAGAGAGAGAGAGAGAGAGGAGAGAGAGAGAGAGAGAGAGAGAGAGAGAGAGAGAGAGAGAGAGAGAGAGAGAGAGAGAGAGAGAGAGAGAAGAGAGAGAGAGAGAATGAGAGAGAGATGAGAGGAGAGAGAGAGAGAGAGAGAGAGAGAGAGAGAGAGAGAGAGAGATGGAGAGAGAGGAGAGAGAGGAGAGAGAGAGAGAGAGAGAGACGATGAGGAGAGAGAGAGAGAGAGAAGGAAATGGACTTAGAGACAGACAGAGGCAGACGGACTACCAGACAGCGAGAGGCAGACAGACAAATACACTAACTCAGATGATAGGGAGAGAGGTTAAAACACACAGAGGCAGGTCATGTGCCTAGGCGCACTTATGTGAACATTGTAATAGGGCGCTATAAAAGGAAGATAAAATATTTACGGAGACGGAAACGGAAAATTAAAATGTTTCACCTTGTCACCTTGTGCTGTCGATTCGTTGAATCCTAGCGACTGTCATGGTCAACCTTCTCCATGTGCTCCGATTTCTCGTTGCCTCTCTCAGCTCCGAGATGTTCATCTTCAATGCCTCTTGTATCTCACCTCCCATCCATCTCCTCCTTGGTCGTCCCTCTCTCCGTCCTCCTGCCCTCCCCACACGCCAACATCTCCTTTTCCAGCCCATCTTGCACGGCATCACATGTCCAATAGTATGACATCTTCTGCCTGGACCGCTCTCTGCCATACGTCAGAATACTCCCTCTCCAGTGTCCTATTTCTCTTCCCAGGATAATCCTCGTTAGTTCTCTTCTCAGTCCAAGAAACCCTCAACATTTTCCTCCAGATCCACATTTCACATGCCTCAATTTTCTTCTCCAATGCCTTGGTTTTTGTCCATGTTGGGCATCCGTAAAGCAACCACTGGTAAGATCCATTGCTTTAACAATTCTTGTCTTCGTTCCCAAACTCACTGATTTGTCCTTCCATATTTTTTTCCAGTCCCTGCGTTGCCGTCTTACCCAGTATAATTCTCCGTCGTATTTCTCGTTCGCATCCACCTTCACTCTCCACCATGGCCCCCAAGAAAACAGAAGCTTGATACCACCTCTATCTCCTCCCCATCTACCTCAAAAGTACCTCCACTTCTCAGTGGTCATTATCTTCGTCTTTTTTATATTAAAGTACATTCCTGCTTTCTCGCTTGCACGTTTTAGCCTTCGAATGTTATCCTTCAGTGTTCTCCCTTTTTCTTCCGCCAGCAGTGTTGTGT
>OY744610.1:5892166-5977166 GCA_963556255.1 Allolobophora icterica | reverse complement strand
TAACTTTGTCCCAAATGTAACATAATTATACAACATAAACTACATATTATGTAGTCAACACTGACTATATTTATATCCGAAAGTTGACAGATACTCTACCTTGCTGACACCTGGTGTAAGAAAACAAATTAAATATGTGGCAATAATCTTGCCTCTACCCATTAGGGTACCCATATGTTGTGGCCATTATGTTGGCGTTGTCCCGCAAAGGGGCAGAAATGAGGCTAATATGTTATATTGAAATGGCTGCTTCTATTGCCAAGCCAAGATGTTCTACCGTTTCCTCCAACGCAAGTTAAGTGGCTAATCATGAGTCTGAAACAATTAAGTCACATGAACTCAGCTTTAAATAGCGTGCAATAATTGGAAGTGGGAAGGAAATGCCCATTCTAGTTTTTTTTATATCATTGGATAGATAATATAATGCTCGCTCGAAATCTTGTCATGCCTCTGATGCTTGATCACTGTAACCCTTCTAATTAATTATAAACACTTCTAAACAGCATGTGATGTGACATTTATTATCGCGTTTATAACAGACTCACCTTGTCTAGTCACACTGAAATCAGGTGCATTCGTTGCCATAATTGCGGCAGGGAATCTTGGTGCAGCAAACGTCATAAGACAATCGTAGGTGGTAGGACCGGCGTTATTAACGATGATGTAAGGTGTGGAGCTGTACACATATTGAGGCGGGTTTGAAGGTAAGAGGGTCCTCATGGGAGTAGTTGCATTATAAGACTGACCATTAGCTGTGCAGCTCATAACTGCATTGATCGCATAGTTTGGACTATCTGCATAAACGATCGTGCATGATATGTTGACGGCGTCGGATGCCGACTCTATGCAGGAACAGACTGGACCAGAACCTGCAAAAAAAGGAAGCGATCGAAAATACTGGACTAAGTTATGATTTAATTTCAAAACGTTAATTTTAATGACAATATGCATAAATAATTGGTATCTAGCATTTATAAAGTTAAAGGCTGAATTCATTCTAACTCAAAGAAACCGTGTTTATCATTTCTTATCACTTGTCGTACTGAGATTGACATACAATTTCATGATTTGGTTCGCTTCAAAGTGTTAATGTGGACCTCTTAGCCTTACAATACCTCTGAAATATGTTCTCCATTGTGTAGAATTCAGCTGTTCTTTTGCTTAATTGCTACAACAGAAACCTCCAATAGCCGAGATATAATTAACTTATAATTCTTTTGATAGTTAGACAAGGGTCTTTTATGGCATCAGGCTTTCACCGATCGAGAAATTTCTCAATGTAAATTATGAACCTGAATAGATGGCAGAGAGACGAATGAAAGAGATATTAAATATCTAGTTGAATTCATATTTGGTTAGGATGTCGGAAGTTTCTCGAGTTCATTCGTCGATAATTTATGTGGTAGTGACATCATTAGCCAAACGACCGAAAGACACTTTTACAAATGAACTTCACTGTCGATCGTATTCTTAATATTTAACCTTTAATGGGAAATTGAATTGCTCGTTGGCTCGCTATCTGGTTGCACTCAGCAACTATCTGTCAGTTGTAATTTAATATGCTTTTAATAAATAATTTCAAACAAGCTCCCACTCAAATTGCTTTCAAAGTCCAGATCATCAGCGTTATTATCGACCTCGAACTTGCTATTAAATTCAAATTTCTATGCATTCTCAACCTTTTGTAATAATACTGAAATACTGTTAGTAAAAATTTAGGTTACTTACGAATGACAACTAATTTGACAGCTCTCTTGTTGCTGCTGTTTGCAAACTGAACTGTGTAAAATCCAGCGGTAGATATCGGACCACCTGTTTCATTTGTTGTAGTCGCGTTACGTACAATCAGACCAGTTTGATTAATTGCGTAGAGTTCCGTATAAGTTGGAGAAACAACGTCGTCGTAATTGGTCAGTTGAATTGTACTAGAAGCAGCTGAAGTTGGATTAACAGACCACGCTGTGCCATTAGGTCCATTGGTACAGCTGAGCACCGTATTCGGAGTTCCCTCGTAAACAACGGTATTTCTTAGGGACGTTATGCATTCGTCGTACGTACCTGAATAGAAAACAAACAATTCTCTTTGCAGTGCTACAAAGCCTTCGATATAGCAACTAACTTCCAGACACAGCATCACGTGTCTTAAGAATTCGCAGGAGAAATTTCTATCAAATATAAATGATTCTCTAACAAATGAGAGATAATAATATAACATCATGCCTAGCACCAGTAGAATGATGATGATGATGTTGTTGTTGTTGTTGTTGTCGATGCTGATGATGATGATGATGATGATGATGATGATGATGATGATGATGATGATGATGATGATGATGATGATGATGATGATGATGATGATGATGATGAGGAAATGACGCTGAAGAAAAGTGGAACGAAGAGTTAAGACAGGGGCTTTGAGAGGCTCTGCCAAAAATAATACGAGAAAGTAGGCCTACGTTGAACAATATTTTACCCATCATAATTTTTTATGTTCAAGGATTGGATTTGGATTCAGCTTTTATCAGCATTTAATTGGACACATTCCAAACGGAAGTGACCGCAATAGTAGTGCAACATGTCTATGAGCGAGATCTTTATCTTTATCTTTACGTTAGACACGAATTCATAATGCTGCGCGTTGATTTTTATTTGTTCGGCTGTTGTCGAAGTTAAGCTTTGTTCTAACTAATCTCAGACACACGGCTATCAAAAAACACAACGTGTCTAGTTGGTCAGCTTGCATGGTATAAGAACACAAAACAGCTAAGCTGTTAAGAACAAAGTGGTTTTGAGGAGTAAAGTTTATGAACTCAACGTACCATTTCCGAAAGAAGTAAATATTATCAAAACAGTTGCCACTTTTAACAACAATTTTCTGATTCGATCGGCCATACTGAGTAGCGTAGCCTATGTCGTTATCAGTTTCCTCCTCTAAATATCTTTCACTCTACAAACACAACAGACGAAAAGATTAGCAAATGAGACGAATGAAAAAGGCGGACGGAGTTTGACGACGAATTACAAAGGAGCCTATTGCCAACGAATTTCCGTCTAAAGACACAATTCTGAGGTTGTTAGTTCATCACAAGCGATAACTATTTTATCAATAGAATCGACGGACGCAGCTATATTGCCAGAGACCTTGTTTTGTACATGCATAGACGCTATGAGTCAATGCTATCCAGTGGCGGCGCCAGCTATACAAAACCTCCTGATCTGATACCCTGGAAATCGGACTTGGACCTCTTTTGGACTACTCTCTGGAAACCCCCTTTGATTTGGTTTGGCCTCCTGGAAATCGGACTTGGATCTCTTTTGGACCACTCTCTGGAAACCCCCTCATCTGGTACCCTGGAAATCGGACCTGGACCTCTTTTAGACTACTCTCTGGAAACTCCCTTTGATTTGGTTTGGCCTCCTGGAAATCGGACTTGGACCTCTTTTGGACTACTCTCTGGAGCCTCCTCTGATCTGACGTAGCGCTCGTGAATAGGCTGGTGTCCTGCTCTTGGCCTTCGAGTGGCGCTTTAGAAGTTTGGAGATTACGATTACGATTACGATTTCAGCTGGTCGCGTCATGGTCATGGGAGTTATTGAGCAGATTGAAGAAATTAATGCTTGAGTCTGACTTATCAAGCAGCATAACCTCGACATAAGCAACATAACTTAGATATATAAAACGAAGAAAATTATTACTGAACGCTTATAACCGAATTGTTGTAGCATATTAAAATTTGAAACAATTCAGCAATTAAAGCGTTCAACTTTAGTTACTTTACTAATCTTACATGAGCAAAAGGCAGGTCGAAAGAAAAATAGGCAGGTCAAATGACCTACCGCGAACCTGAATCCTTACCCTGGGATGTCTATTCTGCCTCCATTTCTGTTCAGCTGATTAAAAATATCCTCCGAACTACAATGATGTGCTTCACTTTCTGTCTTTCTCCAACGTCAATAGAGAAAGACTGTTTTGGGAGTAACAATCGGGCGTTAACTGAAACTTTCGACTACATTGAATTTTTCTGTAGGCCTACTGCTCGTGACGGCGGTGTCTTTGCATTGGGTAATGGCAGAAGCGACATATTGTTTGCAAGCGCCAGGGCACCGAGCGAGTGCTGTGCATGCGCTGTGTGTGTCTCAGATGAGTTATTACTTTCTATATATACCGAGTATTTATACGTCTACGAATGTAGCTCTTGTATAATGTACATGTGATGCACACAAAACAAGGGTTGCCGTTTTAGCGTTTCTCTACGAAAGGGGAAAGTCAACGAAAGGGACTGATGAGCAAATGCAAAGAACACGAAATTAGTTTCTACCATACTCTCTTGAATAAAATCTTTCGATTAAGTCGAATTATTTACCTTTACCTTTTCTAAAATGTAGATTAAGAATGGTGAAAAGCCTCATATTGAGCGTGAAACTATATGAATCGGAGACAGGGACTATTGGAAAGATATAAATGGAGAAGCTCGAAGCGTTGTAAATGTGGCTATGGAGAGACCGGTCAAGATCAGCTGGAATGGATTATAGAATAAACGCGGAGGTGTTGCAACTGGTGAAAGAGGAGCTATCAATGCTCAATACAATAAAGATGAAACAAATGAACTGGATTGTCCTAAGCTGGGTGGAAATTGGTTTACGAGGACAGTACTCGACGGAAGAATTGAAGTGAAGAAATCTCAGGAAGAACAAAAAATATGATGTTGAACTGGATAAAGGAAATAGAGAAGGTAGGCTACTAAGAAATTAAGGAAAAGCACGAATGACGTTTTTCGATTCTTGGAATTGCTAAGGGCAAAACACCGAAGAAGAGGAAGTAAGAGAAGAGGAAAATGAGAAGAAGAAGAAAGTTGAGCGTTGCCTGAATTGTGTGAATATTTCTGAATTTTATAGCGCCTCTCAAGAACCTGTCTTTGGCGCTGAGACATATCTAACAAATCTTAGAAGGCGCATCTTAAGGTTTTAACCTTTCTTGCACATGAGCAAGAATATTTCGAATTTTCAGCGGAACTTTGCTATAGTGCAGCAATGCTATATATATTCCCTCAATCCAGCAGTCAACATCTGCTAATGCAAGCATCCTTCCTTACCTTAACTTTAACTCTGACGCCTCGTTACGGTGTCATACCTTGAAAACGACCGCGATTTCCTCCTTGCACGAACCGATTCAAGGCGACTAGTGGAGCACAGACGAAAACAGACCAATAGACGTTTGCTAAACTCGTCTGTCAACAACAAAAGGCAAAGTAGACCTAGAACTTTCTAGTCGTGCATGCAAAGCTCATTGGGCGTACTGCAGGATGCACAGACCCTCCGCTCATCTCACCTCAACCGTGGACGTAAACAATAAAGAGAGGGAGAAGAAGAAGAAGAAGAAGAAGATGATGATGATGATGATGATGATGATGATGAAGAAGAAGAAGAAGAAGAAGAAGAAGAAGAAGAAGAAGAAGAAGAAGAAGAAGAAGAAAATCTGTTCCTTAGGCTACCCCGAGATACAGCCACGAGTATGAATTGCTAGCGAATTCAGTCTTCTTAGCCTCGGCATATTAAGGCGGGTAGCCATTCCTCTTCCTCGCCGTCTCATCTTCCCACTGACAGTGTAAGGCCGGTGTATTCATTCTATTTGAGTTGGCAAGAAGCGCAGTGGGCGCAGAAATGAAATCAGATTTCTGCCCTGGCAGGACTTTGAACCCCAAGCTCTTTGATGACAATACAGAACGTTAGTCACTGCACTGTCACGCACCTATATCGCAAACAAGACGAAAGGAAATACAATGCACAGAGGACTAGTCAACTTTTTGCTTTCGTACCAATAGCGCTGAGCCTCCCGAAGGAGGAGGAAATTCGATCCTTAGTCATGATTTCACGCTGCTACGCCCCATCAAAATCTAAATATGGTAACGCTAAACACACGTGACTTCTATCTGGGCGTTTCAGTCCAATAACAATATGGGCCAAACATGCAAAACACAAATTCCTCAATCCAGTAACGGCGGCCCGTTCAATACTTAGTGAAAATATTCTTACTGTCGTAATAACTTTTTACGTCTTCGATGTTGACATAAAATCTCGCATCTCCATTAGAATTTCTTCTATTAGTAAACATGCGATTACTGCGCTTCACCATTCAGACACTTCGTTCTAAACTCTTCACCATCCGGCAACTCGATCATCCTCCTATCTCACTCTTTCCAATCCCTCAGTCACCACCCATCTGAAGTTCCCCAACCGCTCCACTTACCACACTTAACCTCGACCCAGGAACGATCTCATTCCTGAATTCCGCTAGCTCTCAGTTGCCGATGACCCACCTTCATCTGCCTCAAGCTCATTTACAAACCCTCAGGCTTTCCATTCTAAAGTCTTATATCTTTAAGAATTCCTACTCTGTTCCATCCACTCCGAATCCTTCCAACCTCTCACGTTCTAAACGTCACCCACCTTAGTAGCTCTTCTGCCAATCAAATTTGCATAGTAGTTCGCCTGTGCTCAGAAGAAAAATTCAGTTTTATAAGGATTCAGAATAAATTTATTGTAGGAACCTGCGAAGCATCGATATTCAATTCCAAACGAATCGACAACAGTTACGGATTCGATTAGAAATGACGTCACGATTCGAAAATACTTTGCCCTTGACGCTCTTTGCTGATTCGATTGGATTCGAAATTCGATTGGATTGAAAATCTGTGATTCGCAGGTCCCTGGTTCATGGTTAGCTATTCAAAATTGAACATCGCCAAAACTGAGAAGCAATTAATTGGAGAGCAGGAGTTGATGTTGACCACTATAAAAAAAACCACACACCACTCATCTCTTTCATTATCATTACCATTTTCATCATAACCATTATTATTAGGCCTATCGCTATCTTTGTCGGTGTCCTTGTCGTTATCATCATTATGATTAACATTATCGTCACCGTCATCATCGTCATTTTCGTGATCATCATCATTGTCGTCATTATCATCGTGTTGTGGGACGTAGCAGCACAGATCGTGAATGAGGATTCGAATTCCTATGGCTTCTGGAGACATTGCGTTCTTGTCGCGAAGACCGGAAGCTGACTAGGGCGTCTAGGCAATGGATTTCTTTCAGTTTTGTTTACGTCACGGTTCAGATGAGATCTAGGCCTATGGAAGGTGTGTGCATCTGAATACGCCTATACCCGCAGGAGCTGTGCATGAAGAACTTGAGAGTTATAGCGTCCCACCTTGTCTTTTGTTGATGACAGGCAACTTCACCCATTGACTGTTAATTTATTTTCGTCTATGCTCCACTAATCGACTTGAATTGAATCGTGCAAGGAGACAATCTCTGCCGCTGACAAGGTGTGACTACGAATGATCCACAAGGAGTCAAACATCCATTGGCTTCTTTTGTCAGTTTTTTGTGTGTTGTGTAGTTGAACACCATGAGGTCAATTGAAAGCAACCAAGCGTAGATCTGAGTCTATTACATTACTCAGTGTATGTTAGAAACAGCTTGCACACAAATAAAAATGGTAATAATATGTGTAAATTTAAATGTTTCAATCAATCAATCAAATCCTTTATTGAAGCAGTTTGAAAACAAAGCAGTATAACATAACAGTATCAGCATTTGCAACAAAAGGAGGCCCAGAAGGGATAAAAATTCCCGCTATATCAGTAAATACATAATAATATACTGACGCGGTTCGCTTCCCGAAGGTGGCTTATTTCAGAGATTTAAATCTCGGGCTTACACGGTCCCAACACGGGGACCTTAAATGGCGTGGCACCCATTCAAACGGGCAAGCGGTGGTGAAGGATCTTACCCGATCAATTCATTGAAAAATGAGCAAGGTCGCTATAGAAAATCGCGAACATTTACATTTACCGGTGTACATGCACAAACTTATGATATAATGTAAAAAAATGTACGTATATATTATGTTGGCATATATGCACCAATATATATAGGCCTACACATAATTATATAATCTCGTGTTCATATTTAATATTGATGCAAATGGGCTGGCGTCCAGTTGTCTGAGAGAAATTACCGGTTGAGCTATCATGGAATATCACACGGATTCGGAATGGCGCTACAACATGTTGAAATTTTCTGGTGCTAGGTTTGACAAGAATTTTGTTGGTTTAGAAGGCACATTGTTCGCAAGTCGCCTTGACCTACGTGTCTGTATAAGGCCGATTCTTCTGATGTACGATCGAGCCTGAGTCTTACGGACCGTGTACGCCGCCTCAGCCGGGTGTTTTCGCCTCGGTGGAGGATGACCGTCCCGGGTCAATGGCGTCATCTTTACCGTTAGTGACGGGAGGCGCTTTCATCTACGACCGGCATTGTTGAACATACTGAATACTCCCTGGACATCTTCATCCACCTTGCCAAAGCGTTTGATACCGTTAGACACTTGTGGTATACGTGGTACTCAGCTAAATTGATTTACTAGGTACCTCAAGAATCGCATGCAGTTAGTTTGTTGTAATGCAGCCTTCTCTGCCAAGCACACTATTAATTTTGCTGTTCCACAAGGCTCGAACTTAGTCCCCTTATTGTGTATCATTTACATAAATGACCCCCCCCCCCAATGTTTCTTCTTCCTTGTTCTATATCTTGTTTATATACGACACTGATGTTTTCTACTCTTATAGTTCATTGGATACATTATTTAAAATCGTGAACCTTGAGCTGACCCATGTAGCCGATTGGTTTTGTTCCAGCAAACTAACACTAAATATTGATAAAACTAACTTTATCTTGTTTAGGTCCCACAGGAAAAGCTATCCCTCGGTATGCCCCAACCTATTCGTAAATGGTTTTCCTATTACTCAAGTTCTTTCTGCTAAATTTCTGGGAGTTTATGTTGCTCAACATCTAACATGGTCTGAACACATAAAAAATATGTGTGCTAAAATTGCAAAAAATATTGGAATCTTATCTCGCATTTCTTAGTTACTATCCAACTTGCGTTGGTTCTACACTGTATAATTGTCTTATTTACTCCGACCTTTCCTATTGTAATTTAGTACGGGCCTATACCTACAAATCTAGACTCCGTAGTTTAACTATTTTGCAATAACGTGCTGCTCACTTCTTGGCTAGGGCTCTGTGATGATAACATAATGACATAGGCCCTACTAGTCACATTTTACAGATTTTGGATTATTGAGGGTTGAACAGATAAGGTTTGCTCAAATTGGTGAATTTATGTACCGCTGTGATATGTATGTCTCTCTGTCTGTCTGTCTCTGTATCTCTCTGTCTGTCTGTCTCTGTCTGTCTGTCTGTCTCTGTCTCTCTTTCTCTCTCTGTCTCTTTCTGTCCGTCAGTCTCTGTCTCTCTCGTCATAACAACCGTCGCTTGGCTCAGACGCCACTATTTTATTTCACTCGTCTGGCTAAGACGTTGAGCTTAGCTCGCCTTTCATTTGAGACTTCGGCCATTGTCAAAAGACTCCATCAGCGCCATAGACGTCGCTTGTTTCCTAAGAAAAGCAAGTAGTAAAACGCGTCTGCAGTTATAAATCACACAGGCGGCATCTATGCGCATTAAGGTGTGCTTAGAATAAGTGACCCAGTTGCCGAACCTACGCGTACAGCATAACCACACGTGCGACATTCACGGTCAATGCTCTTGCGTATTTTATGGAATAGACGAAGCAGACAATGCATAGGATTGACTGACGCGTGAAGCAAATGTCATGTAAAGAAGACAAACATTGCGCAGTTCAGTTGTAAAGTAGTTTCGAAGGGAAGGTGTTTGGAAAAAGCAGTTGATATGAAAGACGAATTTTCACATTAAAAGTTATTTCACATCAAATTCATCATTAATGCTATTTTAATATTTATTCGGTGCATTTTAAGGCAACAAAATAAGTGCCAACTCTGTCGTTAAAACACGGTGGCCGAGTGGTTAGTGTGCTCGGCCTGTGACGCGGAGAGCCTCCACTCACGCGGTAACTGTATAATATATGGACCTTCAGCTAGTCCTTCACTCACAACCACTCAGCGCCATCTTTGTTCTGTCGTATGGCCGTGAGTGCACTTCTTAACGTTGAAAGGAAGGTAATATAAAAACAACTGTAATTGTTATTGCATTGTATAGTATAGTCTAATAAAATCCAGCATGTATTGAAAAGAGAAATTGCATGCTTGATCTTCTTCTGGTTCTCTGCTTTCAGGCAGGTTCAAAAGTCCGACGTCGCTACTCCTCTAGATTTTGAGCCTCTTCTTTGAGGTCTCTGTATTCTTCCTTCATCATCCAATTCACCGTTATCTGTCTTGATATAAAACGGAAAACAAACCAATCAGATGTAGATAACATTCAACAGATTAAACTGAGAAAATTTGATCCAGAAGACACTTGAGCAAAGCTACCTTCAGTGTGCCCTACTCCAGGTGGACTGAGATAAATTTAACACTGTGTATCGGGGAACTGTAGCAAAGCCTAACAGAACGTAGATACAGAGAAGATAGTTGGCTGGCTAGGACAACAATAGTTATGGAGTTGTCAGGATGACCAAAATAGGACTGGATCCTGATGTCTTAAAGAGGAATTTAGATTTAAGCCAATCACTAGCAAAGACTGCAATTCGGCATCAGTAATAGGCTATAACTGTACAGTAGCCATAGTCATCTGAATACTGAGAGACCTTCAGCACCTTAACAGAAGCACCTTAATGCATAGCCTCTGTGCTGTTCCCCCGGATTCTGACTTGTCACCAAACTGAGAAATTTGGAGATTTAGATTTAGATTTACAGGTGGCGTTGCAGATAAAGAAAACCGAACACTACAAAGTATTACACTTTTTGTTTAACTTTAACCATCAGTTTAATCTGGGATTAAGATTAGTAAAGGGATATGAATCGGAAACGCGTCAGCCAATCAGAACTCGTCTTTTCTGATTCATCGCAGGCGATGTTTGTGGCCGATTATTTTTAGAAAAGTGACATCCGGGTCTATAGAGGCGACTTGGCTCAGAGCAGAAGTAAACACTCTCGAAATCGCTCTATATTCGGTTAGCGATTTATTTATTAAGGACATAATTATGCGATTAAAGTAAATTATGGACAGTCTAAATAAATAAATAGTCTGAAGCAAAGTAACAGACAAGATGCCAAAATCCTGCAGCTATTGATAAAAGTGTTTTTATTTAGTTAAGCCAGCTATTAGCGACCCATGTTTGACTAGCCGGTGTTACAAAGGTCCCGGATGTGAGCCACACACATAGTCTAGATAAAAGATCCTATATTCATCGGCTTCATATCCCTTTAGTAATCTTAGTCCCAGGTTTAATGACATCTCATGGCAACATCGGCCGCTGACGTCATATTACACTCTTAGAGAAGTCCTTAGGTAAAATATGAACCACTGTAACTGTCACGGCATCTGGCGAACGCACAAGAGTAGAAACCATTCATCTGTTCACTATTAATACTATAATTTTATGTAACCTAACTGTAATCGCAAATTTATGATGATATAGCGCAGAAATAATAAAACATTGCGCAAATAAAACGTTAATATTAAAATTTGTGAAACCTATGCCTAACTGAATTTTCTCACGAGTGGAATTTATTTTAAGAGGAACTTAATATTTTGTTTAGTTAATCTTATAGGGCAACCATTATTTCTACACGGATTCTTCTTTTAAATAGTGATAAAGCCAAATACCTTACATTCCTTAAGCATTCGGATGCTTTGAACTTTCCTCTATAATACAGACTAAGAATTAAAGTGGCCTGTCTGAAATCCTTACAACGAGCACTAATATCTACCGTCAACCATTGCTCTCTCCTTACTTCCCTCTCCGCTGCTTGCGATCTTCGAGTAAGGATATTTTGGCTGACACAGTGCACAACAGTAATGGGCTCTCGTTCATTCCTTTTCGCAGCATTAAAAGAATGGAACCGAGGGATTCTGCATACCTCGGAACCATGGAAACTGGGCAAGGGGTGAGAGAAGGATGCCCGTTATCACCGTTAATCTTCAATATTTATATAGAACAGTTTATTAGAGAAGCAGTGGAGGACATGGAGGAGTGGATCAAGGTCGGAAGAAGAGTGATTGAGGCCTTGATGTTCGCAGATGACCAGGCATTGATGGCGAGAAGCCAGATAGGATAACAGACATTGATGGATCAATTAAATAGCATATCAATCGAATACAGAATGAAAATATACATCCAACAGAGGTAATGACAATAAATAAAGAGAAGAGACTATAATCAAAATAAACATTGGTGGAAAGAAAATAGAGCAGGTAAGGAATTCTGCTATCTGGGGAGACAGCAGACTTAAAGAAGAAGCAAAACATCGACAGGAGTAGCGACGTCGGATATTTTAACCTGCCTAAGTTAGAGAGCAAGAAGAAGAAGAAGAAGACTAAGTACTAAGCTTAAATTAAACCAATGAGATTTTCAGATAATATCCAATGATTCGAATCAGTTTGGTCGAGCGATGCCTTGCATAGACCAAAACGAAACTTGTGACAGCGGATAAAAATATTCTGTAAATGAAATTCTAAGAATCAGCCTACTTTTCAGGACCGCCATTTTATATTTTGAACTGAATTATTACATATCTGTGCTATATAGCAGCCTATGATGTAACATTGTTTTTAAAAAATGCGCATTTGAATGCTAAACAATTTTGAAATATTTATTTAGTATTTGCCTTATAAGCAATTTTGAAATATTTAACTTATTTCTAGTTTGCATCATGGAGAAGAAACTCGTCACGATGCAAAAATGCTGCGGCTCACAACAGAGATACAAGAACAAAGATTATTAGGCCTATGTTATAAATACCAAATAGTCTACATCAACGAAGTCCATTCGTTTACATATAACAAAGCATACATGAGTAATGTATTCGTTAGATGTATTTTTCATGATATTCAATCAATCAGTCAATCAATCAATCTTTTATTTGGTATCCAAACTGAACAGGCAAACAAATCAAACAAAAATAGGCAAATCAATTTCTGTAGTTTGGGTACGCAGGTGACACAGAAAGGGCCGTGGACCCCGCTTAAACAGTGTCACCTGGGTAGAATTACAAAACGTATAAATGTCAATCTTTTATCATATAACTGGTAGGTCGTAAAAAGAAACTATACTTTTTATCTTAACTAAGGACTCGGCAATATACACTCGAAACTATGAACAAAGGACTCGATAACCCACTTTGGTCATAATAATCCCTTTCCTATCCCTGAAAAAGATAAAGCTATATACGTTGCTCAAGCAGGAACGAAGTTGCATATAGTTTAATGTACGTTAAAACATAAGAAATCCTGTTAATTAGCCCAGGGTAACAGTGGTATAATAATTATTGCACAGTGCGCATGGAATATACAGACTAACGATGCAGAAAATTACTCGCAGATGAAAAACAAACCTAAACCGTCAAACGACTGTGCGGAATATAACATCTAACATGACACTGTTTTTAGACAAACTAGACAAACTTTAGACACTCCTATCGGGTTAATAAAACGTCTGCTTTTGGTAACTGAGTGGATTGTGTCGAAAAGTATATCCTGTGTATCGTGGGATATATCTGCGTCCCCAAAAGCCATAGTCATCAGCGATTAGTTCCTCATGAATATACCTGAAACAGCAAAAGAAAATTTAATTTACGATAAATATTTATAAGTACTTATGTCATTTAACTTAAAGCATTCAGAAATTAGCAAGTGATAATTAAGTGTATTACTATTATCAATTATATTTGTGACGCGCGCCCCGTCACAACGAAATGTGAATCTGAGGCGCGGAAATGTGTAGGACAATGCTATTATGGCATTTAGCATTCGTAAATATTGCAAAATAGTTTGAAAAAAATACTACGAACGTTGGTTTTGAAGTGAATGCATACATTGGATCGAAAATAAACTTGATCAGAATCATGAAAGTGTGAAGTTTTCTGACCTGGACTGTGAAAGCGTGTTACAGTGGACAGATTACTACTACTGCTGCTGTTACTGCGACTACTACTACTACTACTACTACTACTACTACTACTACTACTACTACTACTACTACTACTACTACTACTACTACTACTACTACTACTACTACTACTACTACTACTACTACTACTACTACTACTACTACTACTATGATAATAATAATAATAATAATAATAATAATAATAATAATAATAATAATAATAATAATAATAATAATAATAATAATAATAATAATTATTATTATTATTATTATTATTTATTTTTTATTTTTATTTTTTCCCCCGAGGTATACAGGATCCCTCAGGGACTTCAATATTAACTAATGTAAAAAAAAGTGTCCGGAATGGCCCCTATTATTATTATTATTATTATTATTATTATTATTATTATTATTATTATTATTATTATTATTATTATTATTATTATTATTATTATTGCTATCTTAGTGTAGCCAATTTTAAAAGGCAGGCCTATGCTTTTCAAAGAAACATTTAGAGATATAACGTTAATTAGGTGGCACATTTAAAGTTGAATTATGAGAACTTAATATAATAAGCAACGATATGAACTTGATATTGTACTAGATATTGAACACTCAGAAAATGATTCGGATCGGCCAAGAGTTTACAGTCGAAACGGAAGCATAGATTATAAGGCATTTCAATTGAACTATGTTACCTTGGATGTCTTCGGAATCGTCCTCGGCAGAATCCTGGAAAGAACCAGCAACACCAGCAACAGCAGACAACGGTTGTAAGGAGGAGACAACCCAAGACAACGGAGAGTAAAATTTCGATAGACAACGCAATCTCTTTTCCTGCAAAGACAGTTAAATTGTTGAGCAGCCTAAGTATTCGAATTAAGCAAGAAATGTGTTCAGATGTGTCGCATCTCCTCACTGTTTACTATTGTGTTCTGTGCTGTAGGTAAATAAGCAAAAACTTACATTTCGTTATAATGATACAATATTAGATGCATAGCGTTTCTGTTAAATGCAATATTGACGAATTTGGTAACAAGTTATGACTATGCTTGATTAGAGCATGCATCTGTGTCGGATTTTCCATTGTCGAGAGTAAAACTATTATCTTCTTACTTTAATACATGTATGTTATGTGGTTATCAACTCGTAGGGCCTAATGCACGAAAGAAGTTCAGAAACTTGAATCACAGCAAAATTTGTTTTAAGCAAATAAGTGAGCAGCCTTTATTTGCATGTGGCAAATGATTACATAATTATAAGAACTTATGTGTGAAATAAATTACAGCAGGAGCAGATTATAAAGTCACAAAAAGCCCAACTAAATATAACTAAGGATACGTAGATTTTCTAACCTACTTTTAGACAGATTAGATTTAACAATAGGTAGCATGACATGGTGTCCTCTTTTGCATAGTGAGCACTTGTCCTCACAAAGACGTGGCAAGAGCTGATGATTGCAGTGGCCGAGGAACTGCGAATTCGGGAAGAGTTCGAGCAATCAGCTCTTCTGCAGTATGGTTCTTTCCGCATATTTGCAATTGAGATTATTTAGTTGGCCTAATGTTTGCGTTAAATGTATGTTCTGGACATTGTGTTATAGCA
Source organism: Allolobophora icterica (assembly GCA_963556255.1). Classification (NCBI taxonomy): domain Eukaryota; kingdom Metazoa; phylum Annelida; class Clitellata; order Crassiclitellata; family Lumbricidae; genus Allolobophora; species Allolobophora icterica. The sequence goes on along the minus strand of OY744610.1, from coordinate 5,961,619 downwards.
AAATTCAGGTTTTGCAATATTTTTCTGAGGTCTGAAATTACCCCCAGATTGTCTACTAAGTAATTGCATTCGGAGTCATCTCTAAAGGACAGTGTTTTTTTGTCTTATAGCGTTGCATAGTTCCACATAATCAGAAGGACATGTATTTCTGGTTTTTGAATTTCATAAACTTAACCGTTAACGTTATATTGAAACTAACTTCCTGGTATCTGTTGAGTTGGAACTGCTTGCGGAGGAATGGTTGTGGATGGCGTTGGAGCTGTCATCAACTGCAATGATGTAGTTTTAGTTTGTGGTTCCGTGGCAGATGGCGTGTTTAATGAATTACTTGTCGTTTGCTGCTGAGCAACTGTAGTTGATGGCCCAGTGATTGTCGATGGCGTTGGAGTTGTCGTCAACTGCAATGATGTAGCTTTAGTTTGTGGTTCCGTGACAGATGGCGTGTTTAATGAATTACTTGTCGTTTGCTGTTGAGTTACCGTAGTTGATGGCCCAGTTGTTGCCGTTGGCGTTGGAGTTGTCGTCAACTGCAATGATGAAGTTTTAGTTTGTGGTTCCGTGGCAGAAATATTGGGTAATTGAGTTCTCGTCGTTTGCTGTTGAGTAACTGTTGTTGTCGTTGGCGTTTGAGTTGTAGTCGTTGGCGTTTGAGTTGTAGTCGTAGGTGACGCAGTGGTTGTTTGGCCACAGGAAACTAAATAAATCAGTCAGAAGAAAACTCTTTACAACTCTGTTACATTTTAAAATCTAAAATAAACCTTTAGAAGAAATACAAGGCGATGTATTTAAATTATATAAATTGAAAGACTCGAACTGTCTGTGCGTTTGTTGAGAAGGTTGCACACATCACTTGGAACTATCACTAGTTATTAAACGAAACTGTAATGGAAAATGATGTTGACATAGCTCCGTAATGGCCATAAAAATGTTCAGCCGTTTGCTTCCATATAAATAAGTGGCTAATGATACATGGCAATTTATTGAGTTGCATTAATGCCTATAAATAATTACTCTAGGCATTATCATAATATGTGATCTCTGGGCCGAGAGAAGGGACTACTTGTCGCTTACTAGATTAGCCGGAAAATACGTTTTACGCTAGACCATGAATATTGATTTATGCATCTAATTACTCAATCTGCAGCTCAGACTCGCTGTACAATAACGAATCTTATGCTACTTGATTCGATAAGGCCTAATTTATGTATTTATAGATTGGGTAGACACACATTAAATATTTATATGCGATTTCCTGCCAATCGGTATTTTATAATTTTTGGGAAAAACTGCATAAATTATGGGCCAAACATTCTGACATTTCTACTCTGATTTACTTAAGGTGTAAGCTTGTGAAAAATGCTAATAAGTTCATTCCCGACAAGTGGTCCCTTTTCTTGGCCGAGGTCACATATGTCATAATAAACTCTATTATCATAATATATCAAAATATGGCTAATATACTTTGCTTCTGAACTATTCGCTTATCGATTAGCAGGAAATATTAAAAGCCAGCATTTTTACCATAATATGGTATTATATGGGATAATATTATTATCATAGGCCTATCGGTAAAAAACATGTTATCGCTCAGAATCTCATCACGCCTATAATATATTGAGTAGTGTAACCCTTCTAATTAGATGGAGGCAATGACAAGCCCCGCTTCTATTACACTCACCCGTTCGGGTAGCATTGAAATCAGGTGCATTCGTTGCCAGATATGAAGGATTGGCATATGTCGGTGCAGTAAACGTCATAAGACAATCGTAGGTGGTAGGACCAGTGTTATTAACGATGATGTAAGATGTAGAGCTGTACACATATTGAGGCGGGTTTGACGGTACGACGGTCCTCATGGGTGTAGTTGCATTATAAGACTGACCATTAGATGTGCAGCTCATAACTGCATTGATCTCAGCGCCACGCAGCGGATGATCAGCATAAACGATCGTGCATGAGATGTTGAAGTTGCCAGAAGCCAACTGATTGCAGGAACAGATGGGACCAGAACCTGCAAGAAAGTCAATGACTCAAAATACTGAACTAGAGTACGATTTTTTTTATTTTCAGCACATTAATTTTAATTACTATTTATAGATATTATTTGTTTCTCACATTTATAAAGTTCAAGGTTCATTCTAACCAAAAGAAACCATATTTATCACATCTTATCACTGGTCAAATTGAGATTGACATAAAGTTTCATGATTTGGTTATCTTCAAGGTGTTAATGTCGGCCTCTTAGCCTTACGAAAGTCCTGGACAAAAATGAGTAGACTGTTTACACTGTTATCCATTATGTGCACTTCAATTATTCGCTTGGAAGGGGATAGAGTAGTGGTAACACTCATGGCCAGGAGAGCATTAAATTCTCGGTTCGATACCCGTAACTCCTCTCTAGGGCGGCGCCTTGCATGGCTACCAAACCGTGTGTTTAGTTAAGATCTAATTGTACTGTCATGTTTCAATGTGATCTTACTGCGCTTTTCAGTTTGAATTAATAAAAATTATTATTATTATTATTTTTTTTATTATAAACAAATTTTATTATTTAAAATGAACCATTATTATTATTATTATTAATTTATTAATTGTTTCAACAGAAACCTCCAATAGCCGGGATAAATAATTCTCCTGAAAGTGATAAAAGGTCTTTTGAGTTATCAGACATTCACCGGTCGAGATAATTATAAATGCGAATTTATGAAGAGAGATGAATCATAGCAAAGAGATGAATTAAACAGATATAAATATGGCAAATGGATTTGTGCAGGATGTAGGTATCTGCAAAACCTCAGTCAGCGACACCTGGTAGTGACATCATCAGCCAATCGACGGAAAGACACTTTTATAAATAAGCTTTACTGTCGATCGTATCTTAACATTTAACCTTTAATGGAGAATTGAATTTCTCGTTGGCTCGCTATCTGGTTGCATTCAGCAACCATCTTTAAGTTGCAATTTAATATGCTTTTCAGAAATAATTTAAAAAATGCAGCCACTCAAACTGCTTTCAAAGTCCAGATCATCACTAATTGTCGGCCTCAAACTTGGTATTAAATTCCAATTGCTATGCATTCTCAACCCTTTGTAAAAATACTGAGAAACTACAGGTAAAATATAGTGTACTTACGAATGACAACTAATTTGACAGCTCTCCTGTTGGTGCTGTTTGCAAACTGAACTATGTAAACTCCTGCAGTAGATATCGGATCACCTGTTTCATTTGTTGTAGTCGCGTTACGTACAATAAGACCAGTTTGATTAATTGCGTAGAGTCCCGACAACATTGAAGAAACAACGTCGTCGTAATTGGTTATTTGAAAAGGGGTAACACTGTTTGACGTTGGCCTAACCACCCACGCTGTTCCATTAGGTTCATTTGTACAGCTTAGCACCGTATTCAGAGTTCCCTCGTAAACAACGGTATTCCTTAGGGAAGTTTTGCATTCGTCGTATGTACCTGAATGGAAAACAAACAATTCTCTTTGCAGTGCAACAAAGTCTTCGATATGGCATCTAACTTCCAGACACAGCGTCACGTGTCTTAAAATTCACACGTGAACATTTTATCAAATTGTAATGACTCTCTAACAAGTGATGCCTAGCTCCATCAGAATGATGATGATGATGATGATGATGATGATGATGATGATGATGATGATGATGATGATGATGATGGTGATGATGATGATGATGATGATGATGATGATGATGATGATGATGATGGTGATGGTGATGATGATGATGATGATGATGATGATGATGATGATGATGATGATGATGATGATGATGATGATGATGATGATGATGATGATGATGATGATGATGATGATGATGATGATAAGAAACTGACGCTTAAGAAATGTGAAACAAGGAGCGCTGAAAGGCTCTGCTAAGAAATTATACGAGAAAGTACGTTGAACAGTTTTATCCATCAAATGTTTTGCATATTTGAAGGATTGTATTCAGCTGATATGCAAGCAAACAAGACAGCTAAGCTGATAAGATAAAAGTGCTTTTGAGGAGTAAAATTGCTTAGCTGTACGTACCATTTCCGAAAGAAGTAAATATTATCAAAACAGCTGCTACTGTTAACAACAAATGTCTGCTTCGATCGGTCATACTGAGAAGCGTAGCTTATGTTCTGATCAGTTTTTCCTCAAATTCCTTTCGCTGTACAAACACAACAGACGAAGGAATTAGCGAATGATTCGAAGAAGATGGACGGAGTTTCACGAAGAATATGGACGGAGTTTCACGAAGAATTACACAGAAGCCTATTGTGACTGAGTTCCCGTCTAAAGACGCAACTCGGAAGTTGTTAGTTAATCAGAAGCAATTTACCCAAAAGCAAGCTACGGACGTAGTTGTATTGCCAGAGACCTTGCTTTGTGCCTGCATAGACGCTATGAGTAAATGCTATCAATTATCTTTGACCCATCGTAACACCTTGAAAGTGAATCCATACCCTGAGGTGTCTATTCCACCGTCATTTATGTTCAGCTGATTAAAAATATCCTCCCAACTACAATGATGTGCTTCACTTTCTGTATTTCTCCATCTGAACAGATATCGGTGACAGAGAAAGACCGTCCTGAGAATAACATTCGAGCGTTAACTGAAACTGTCAACTACATTCAATTTTTACCAACGCTCTGTAGCCTACTGCTCGTGAGTTGTTTATGCATTTGCTAATAACAGAAGCGGCATTGTTGCCAAGCGCCCGGCCACCCAGTGATTTGGTCTGCATGGATTGCGGTTGTCTCAGATGAGTTATTACTTTGCTATATGGGTCATTATCAGAAAAATGCAGAATTGATGTCCCATGTGGGTTATTTAAGTTTTTTCAATAATTTCCTCAATTTTTTGCCCATCTTTCACAGAATGAACATACTAAACATTTTCATAATTGATGTAACGGCTAGATTTTAGAATTTTTATTAAAAAATAATAAATTTATATAAAATGTCATTAGGCCTACCATTCTCTGTCCCGCACGGAATACAATGCATGAAATTCAGCTTTAACGTTATTTTATTCTATAATAATCTGTAATGTATATTATTTCGAATAATTACTAGCTAGCGTTTGCATTAATGAAACATTTAGACTCATTTTCGTAATATTTATTTTCATTTTGAGCCTATTTATAGTTGTCCATAGAAATAAGCATCATTGCCATATCAATTTTTGGGAAGCCTATAACTGTTAGTTACTAAAATAAAAAGAACACAAGTTTGTACTGTATAAGATCAGAAAAAAATAGAAAAAGAAGAGAAAGACGAAGATGAAGAAGAAGAAGAAAGTCGAACCTTGCTTGAAATGTGTGAATATTTTTAAGCTTTTATAGCGTCACTCAAGAACCTGTCTTTGGCGCTGGGACATATTCAGCATATCTTAGGAGGCGAATCCTAAGATTAAATGAAAATCTATTCCTTCCCACGAGCCTGAATATTTAGAATCTTCAGCGGAACTTTGCTATAGTGCTATATTCTCTCAATCTAACAGTCAACATCTCTTTCTTACCTTAACTTTAACCCTGACACCTCGTTACGGTGTCATACCTTGTAAACGACAGCGACTTCCTCCTTGCACGAATCAATTCAAGTCGACAAGTGGAGCACAAACGACAACAGACCAATAGACGTTAACTTTGCTAAACTTCTCTGTCAACAACAAAAGGCAAAACAGACCTAGAACTTAATAGTTGTATATGAAAAACTCATTGGCCATACAGAGATATGGGCCTACATACCCTCCGCTCATCTTATCTCAAGCGTGGATGTAAACAATAAAGAACAATAGGAAGAAGAAGAGCAGTTCCTGAAGAGGCAGTCATGAGAATGAATTGCTAGCGAATTCAATTTTCTTAGCCTCCGCATATTAAACCATTCCTCTTCCTCGCCGTCTCATCTTCCCACTGACAGTGTAGCCTACGGTCAGTGTATTCATTCTGTTTCAGTTGGGAAAAAGTGCAGGTGGCGCAGAAATTAAAAAAAGATTTCTGCATTGGCGGGTTTGGGCTGGGATCACCTCTGAATAGGTTCCTTGAAAGGGCGCTATGTAAATGCTCAGTTGATTGATTGATTGATTGATTGATTGATTGATTGATTGATTGATTGATTGAAAGGAAATCCAATGAATAGCGTTCTAGTCTACTTTTTGCCTTCATCACAATAGCGCAGCGCTTAAATGAGGTAGAGGAATTCTGATCCTTAGTCATGACTTCACGCTGCTACGCCCCACCACGTGATACTAATAATGACAATGAAAGTGATATATGCAATGATAACGATGAAAATATTAATGATAAAGATAATGATGAAGGTAGTGAAAATAATGACAATGATGGAAGATAGGCCTAATCAGAGACCAACCCGTCACTCATCTTTCATTATCGTTATCATCTTTATCATTACCATCATCATTACCGTTATCTTTGTCGGTATCAGCGAAGTTGTCATCATTATCGCTGTTGTAATTAACATTGTCGTTATCATCATCATCATCGCCATATTGTCATCTTATAATCATCACTGTCTTCATCTTCAGCAGCAGCATTTTCGTCATCATTATCATCGCCATCATAGTCGTCATCATCATTATCATCGCCATCATAGTCGTCATCATCATTATCGTCGTCACCATGCGGTTGGGCGTAGCAGCATAGAATAACGATTTGGCTATCATTATCTTTATCTATGGCCTCTGGAGGCACTGTTTTCTAATAGCGAAGACAGGAAGTTCGCTAGGGCGTTACGTAGGCAATGGGTTTCTTTTAGTTTTGTTTCACGGTTCAGATCAGATGTAGGCCGACGGAAAGTGTGTGCATCTCTAGAGGCCTATACACGCATTGAGCTGTGCATAGAGAACTTGACAGTTTTAGCGACACACCTTCGTCTTTTGTTGATGACAGGCAACTTCACCTAACGACTCTTAATTTATATTCGTCCATGCTCCACTAATCGACTTGAATCGAATCGTGTAAGGAGACAATCGCTGCCGCTGACAAGGTGTGACCCGGAATGATTTACAATGAGTCAAACCTCATCCATTGCCTGTCTTTTTCAGCCTTCAGCGTGTTGTGTAGCTGAACACTATGAGGTCAATTGAATTAAACCAAGCGTAGATCTGAGCCTGTTACAATACTCAGTGTACATGTATGTTAGAAACAGCTTACACACAAACCATCAGAGTCGCAAGGGGAGAAACCATAAGAGACTGCTCTTGGTCGAATTGACTGTAACAGTACACCACACATGAGGAGTATATCCTCCCAGTGATTGAATTTTTCCACTGGCTCCTCAATTAGTCGAGATCTCGTTTTAAATCAGCCTACTACTAAAGTACTGAAAGCATTGCAGTTTGACCAAACATTTCATATTAAATTTACAATCAAAAATAAACTCGCTGGTAGGCCTACTTAAGCTGAGACCACAGAACACCTTAATGTCTATTGACAACTACAGCTGCTTTGTATCAATGAGCTTTTCCGCGCTGCTCCCTCTCTCCCTTTCTCCCTCTATCCCTTTCTTCCTCTCTTCCTCTTTCTGTCTCCCTCTGGCTCCCTCTCTGTCTTTCTCTGTGTGTCTGCAGATGGGCTGCAGTCGTTCTTTAACGCTGTGGCGAGGCTACTCTGCGGTCGGCGACAGTTTGACCATGTGACTCCCCTTCTGCGTGACGCGCTCTACTGGGTGCCGGTTCCCCGGCGCGTGGAGTTCAAGCTCTGCTTGATTGTCTACAGGTCTCTCCACGGCATGGCGCCTGACTACATCTCTCTCACCTGGCTTGGCCGTTGAACTTAGTTCGCTTTTCATTCGAGGCTTCGGCGTTTTTCAAAAAGACTTATTCGCCAATTAATCTGAGTAAGGACTTGGCTTTGGTGCAGCATCTGTGGATGCCATTGAGTAAACATAAGCGTTGTGTGTTTCCTAGGAGCTGTCCATGAGGACCCACGTTGGTACGACCGTCGGCCGATGCTGCCGTCAATTCCGCCTCATAAGAAATTGTCTCAAGTCGCTTCCATCCGAGGCCGCCAGGACTGCTGTTGCCTGCTTCGTGCTCTCTCGAGTAGACTACTGTAATAGTTGCTGGAGCACCGAAGTGTCTCATCGATGGGCTGCAGTCGGTCCTTAACGCTGCGGCGAGGCTACTTTGTGGTCGGCGACGGTGTGACCACGTGACTCCCCTTCTGCGTGACACGCTCTACTGGGTGCCGATTCCCCGGCGCGTGGAGTTCAAGCTCTGCTTGATTGTCTACAGGGCTCTCCACGGCACGGCGCCTGACTACATCGCCGACTTTTGCAGAACGACGTCGTCGTGCGCCGCGGGACGGGCGCCGAGAAGGTGTGTGCGAGGGGACCTGGTCGTTGCTTGGACGAAGACAAAGTTCGGGGACAGGGTCTTCTCCGTCGCTGGACCGCGTTGCTGGAATGACCTTCCACCCGAGATCCGCTCTGCGCCATCAAATGAGGCATTCAGGTCTCGGTTGAAGCGTTATCTCTTCACTAGGCTTCCCTGATGTAGGATAGGACCGGATGTCATGTTAGGCTGTAGATGGTGTATGTACAGCGCCTTTGTAGCGGCATGGTCGCGTTACGGCGATTTAGAAATTGCTCGTGTTATTATTATTATTAGTAGTATAATAATATTATTAGGGAAAGCAAGTAATAAAACACGTCTTCAGTTGAGCTTATAAATCACAGAAGCGCCATCTATGCGCATTAAGGTGTGCTTAAAATAAGTGACCCAATTGCGTAGAGCATAACCACACGTACGACACATAGTCACGGTCAATGCTCTTGCGTATTTTATGGAATAGACGAAGCAGACAATGCACACGACTGTCTTAAGGGTGAAGTAATGTAATGTGAAGAAGACCAATACAGCGCAGTTCAGTTGTAAATTAGTTTCAAAGGTTATTTAATAAGTTCAAAGGTTTCAGAAAAAAGCCATTGATATGAAAGACCATTTCGAATTTCACCTTAAAAGTTAATTGACATAAAATTCATTATTAATTTTACTTTAATATTTATTCGGCGCATTTTAAGGTTACAGAATAAACGCCAACTATGTCGTTAGAACACGGTGGCCGATTGTTTAAATCGCTCGGACTGTGACGCGGAGAGCCTCCTCTCACACAGTAACTGTGTATGGACCTTGAGCTAGTCCTTTACTCACAACCTCTCAGCGCCATCAATGTTTAGTCCTATCAGTAGGAAGCAAACTAGCATAGGCGGCGATCTTGTTTGATAAGTGGGGGAACACTTTTGAACTGATCTGGTTAAAAAAGGTAAAAAAAAACAATTTTCTGACCTTTTCTGGTGTTTCTTCAAAATGTGGGGAACAACTGCATACTGTGTCCGCCACTGTAAAAGGTGGGGTCTTGTCTCCCTCGATCTCCCCCATGGATCGCCGCCAATGCAAGTTATTAGTTTAACGTGTATCTCTGCGATATTTTGTAACTTTATACCGAATGCATCACAGTCATCCATAGTCACCAGTAGTCTCAGGATACTGAAAGACCTTCAGCACCTTAACACCAAGCTGCCTGCCTCGGGGCTGATCCTCGGATTCGTACCTGGTAAAAAAACTGACCTGAGTAGCCTAGCTATTAATGATTTGATTTGAGATGAAACAAGTGTGAATGGTTTCTCTAACGCATTCTAAAATTCTTCATCGCAGCACAACAGTGTTTCGCTGAGGAATTCTTGAGATTTAGATTTGCATGCAACTTTGGACTGAACTTAAAGACGTGAGAACGTATTGGAGTAGATGGAGACAACCGAACAATACCAAGTAGTACACTTGTAAAGAAGTGTGTGGGTAAAATATGAACCACTTTAACTGTCGCGACATCTAGCGAACGCACAAGAGCAGATTACATTGATATGTCCACAATTAAATTATAGGGCCTACAATCCCTACATAGTGTAGGCCTAAACTAATTGTAATCGCAAATTTATATAGCGCAGAAATAACAAAACATCGTCGCAAATAAAACGCTAATATGAAAAATGCTATACACATACCTAACTGAATTTTTCTAACCAGTGAAATTTATTTTAAGGTGAATTTATTTTGTCGAGTTTAATCTTAAGGCGTCTAGAGCAACTATTATTTGAAAATGTAGGCCTAGGCCTATTCTTCTTCAATAAATAAATAATAATGATATTGCTCAAGACATTAAAAAATCCCTATCAAAGCTAAATCGTATCCATTAGGTACTCAAGACACGCAGTTCTATAAGCAATTCCAATTAGTTGAAATGGAATTATAAATCCTAAGTCGAAGCCTGAAAGCATCGAAGAGAGTTTGAGACAGTGTTCCAGCTGAGTTGTCATTTGATTCAAATCATAATGCATCACCTGTATTTGCGTTGGAAACTTGGGATTACTTTGAATAAGAATCTGCTGCACCTAATCTTAAGCATAGGCTACGAGTCTTTAATAAGGATTTCGAAATAGCTCCATGCAGATGAGAGTAGGTCATACTTTTAAGATGTCTATCTTATAAGCTGTAAACCAAGACAGCAAGACTGATTAGCAACAGTTTCTGTACTGGTAAATAGTTTCTCTGTAGTAATAGACATGTCGAAACCACATTCTGCTCTTTTGTCTGCTCTCGTATTGACTATGCCAATTCTCTTTTTGCAGGTCTCGAATATCTTAAGCTCAACAAGCTTCAGCGCATCAAAAATTCTTTAACTCGTCGGGCGCTTTATCTTCTATAAATTAAATAATAGCTTCAAGCTAATTAATTTAATGCATTTAATTTTCCTGTATAACACAGATTATGAGTTAAACTAGACTGTCTGACCAAGACATCCTTACAACGAGCACTCATATCTACCGTCAACCATTACTCTCTAGTCTCTACTTACTTCCCTCTCCACAGCTTACGATCTTCGTTTATGGGTATTTTGGCTAATACACGACTGTCATGGCTTCTCAAGTTCTCGTCCATTTCATTTTGCGGCCTCAAGGAATAGGACCGACTACCAGTGTTCCTCCGATACTCGAACAATTTTTCTTCATTCAAATCCTTTCTATTCTTCATTGGTTCTCTAACGTTTTCAAATTTCACCTGGTGACTAGTTAACCGCGCCTCAGATTCCTTTTTCTATGGAACTTTACGTGCGTTTAAATTTTTGTAGTAACCACAGCAACTCTAGCAGCGGCAATAACAACAACAATAATAAATAATAGGCCTAATAATAATAGTAATAATGTTAATAATAATGCCAATGCATATAATAATAATAGTAAAAGAAATAATAATAATAATAATAATAATAATAATAATAATAATAATAATAATAATAATAATAATAATAATAATAATAATAATAATAATAATGATAATGATAATGATAATGATAATGATAATGATAATGATAATGATAATGATAATGATAATGATAATGATAATAGGCCCCTAATAACAAGAATAATTGAAAAATGAGCAGACTCTTACAATAAAATGAGCAGGTAAAATTAACAGCATTAGCGTTCAGTCTTAGTAATAACACGACATCAAATAAAACCAATGAGAGATTCAGTACTCTTGGGTTAAACGGTGCCTTGAATAGACCAAAACAAAACTAGTGACAGCGGATCAACATATTCTGGAAATGACATTCTAAGATCAGTCCTATTTTAGGAACGCAATTTTATTATAAAGTTACTAGTTTCGAACTAAAGTCGAACATATCTGCGCAAAATAACAGCTTGTGATGTAACATTATTGTATAAAATAAGTATTTGCATCCCAAGGCTAACTCAGCCTTCATTCCCTAGGTGGTGATTGTAAAATGAGCAGTAGTACAGATGGGCGCCTTGCACGGCTGCCGTACAGTTAAATTCGACTTCTGTTAAACTTGTTATCGTCTGTTACTACTCTATCATGTAATGTTACTGCGTTCTTGTCAGTTTGAATTAATAAGCGAAGATCATTATTAAAGAAAAACCTAGCCACAATGCAAAATGTTGCTGTTCACAACAGAGATAAAGGAACCACGATTATTGTGTTAGAAATGCCGAATACAGCAACGCAGTCATTCGATTACATATGATAAAACATACTTAATTAATTAATTAATTAATTAATGATTAATGTCTTTGTTAGATGTATTTTTCATGACATTGGAGTTGCAGATGGTTAATGTACGTTAGAACATTAGAAATCCTGTTGATTAGAATTGGGTTACAGTGGTGTAATATCGCACGGTGCACATGAAACATACAGACTAACGGTGCAGAAAATTGCATACAGGAGCTCTCCTCTCTCTCCTCCGTCAGGTGTGCACCGACGATGTGACCTTAACATCCGTCATCATGTTAAGGTTTCTTGGTCATGCAGGAGCAAACAGACCTAAACCGTAGAACGCCTGCAATGCATAAACTCTGGCAGAACACTGTTTCTAGACAAACCAGGGCATTCATTTCCGATTAATAAAACGACTGTCTTTGGTAAGCGAGAGGATCGCGTTGGAAAGTATATCCTGTGTATCGTGGAATGTATCTCCGTCCACAAAAGCCAGGGTCTTCGGCTATAACTTCCTCATAAATATACCTGAAACGGCAAAAAGAAAACTTGAATTGACGATCAATGTGTGTATATATCATTTAATGCATTCAGAGATTGGCAAGTGACATTAGTATAGGGGAGGGGGAAGAGTAATGGTAACACTCATGGCCAGGAGAGCATTAGATTCGCGGTTCGATACCCGCAATCCCCTCCAGGGTGGCACCTTGCATGGCTGACAAAAAGTGTGTTTAGTTAAGATTTGATTGTACTTTCATGTTTCAATGTAATCTTACCGAGCTTGTCAGTTTGAATTAATAAAGACGATTCTTATTATTATTATTATAATAATAATAATTATTATTATTATTATTATTATTATTATTATTATTATTATTATTATTATTATTATTATTATTCTTATTATTATTATTATTATTATTATTATTATTATTTAATAGAGTAATGGTAACACTCATGGCCAGAAGAGCATTAGATTCGCGGTTCGATACCCGCAACCCCCTCCAGGGTGGCACCTTGCATGGCTGACAAAAAGTGTGTTTAGTTAAGATTTGATTGTACTTTCATGTTTCAATGTAATCTTACCGAGCTTGTCAGTTTGAATTAATAAAGACGATTCTTATTATTATTATTATAATAATAATAATTATTATTATTATTATTATTATTATTATTATTATTATTATTATTATTATTCTTATTATTATTATTATTATTATTATTATTATTTAATAGAGTAATGGTAACACTCATGGCCAGAAGAGCATTAGATTCGCGGTTCGATACCCGCAACCCCCTCCAGGGTGGCACCTTGCATGGCTGACAAAAAGTGTGTTTAGTTAAGATTTGATTGTACTTTCATGTTTCAATGTAATCTTACCGAGCTTGTCAGTTTGAATTAATAAAGACGATTCTTATTATTATTATTATAATAATAATAATTATTATTATTATTATTATTATTATTATTATTATTATTATTATTATTATTATTCTTATTATTATTATTATTATTATTATTATTTAATAGAGTAATGGTAACACTCATGGCCAGAAGAGCATTAGATTCGCGGTTCGATACCCGCAACCCCCTCCAGGGTGGCGCCTTGCATGGCTGACAAAAAGTGTGTTTAGTTAAGATTTGATTGTACTTTCATGTTTCAATGTAATCTTACCGAGCTTGTCAGTTTGAATTAATAAAGACGATTCTTATTATTATTATTATAATAATAATAATAATTATTATTATTATTATTATTATTATTATTATTATTATTATTATTATTATTCTTATTATTATTATTATTATTATTATTATTATTTAATAGAGTAATGGTAACACTCATGGCCAGAAGAGCATTAGATTCGCGGTTCGATACCCGCAACCCCCTCCAGGGTGGCGCCTTGCATGGCTGACAAAAAGTGTGTTTAGTTAAGATTTGATTGTACTTTCATGTTTCAATGTAATCTTACCGAGCTTGTCAGTTTGAATTAATAAAGACGATTCTTATTATTATTATTATAATAATAATAATTATTATTATTATTATTATTATTATTATTATTATTATTATTATTATTATTATTATTATTATTCTTATTATTATTATTATTATTATTATTATTATTTAATAGAGTAATGGTAACACTCATGGCCAGAAGAGCATTAGATTCGCGGTTCGATACCCGCAACCCCCTCCAGGGTGGCGCCTTGCATGGCTGACAAAAAGTGTGTTTAGTTAAGATTTGATTGTACTTTCATGTTTCAATGTAATCTTACCGAGCTTGTCAGTTTGAATTAATAAAGACGATTCTTATTATTATTATTATAATAATAATAATTATTATTATTATTATTATTATTATTATTATTATTATTATTATTATTATTATTATTATTCTTATTATTATTATTATTATTATTATTATTATTATTTAATAGAGTAATGGTAACACTCATGGCCAGAAGAGCATTAGATTCGCGGTTCGATACCCGCAACCCCCTCCAGGGTGGCGCCTTGCATGGCTGACAAAAAGTGTGTTTAGTTAAGATTTGATTGTACTTTCATGTTTCAATGTAATCTTACCGAGCTTGTCAGTTTGAATTAATAAAGACGATTCTTATTATTATTATTATAATAATAATAATTATTATTATTATTATTATTATTATTATTATTATTATTATTATTATTCTTATTATTATTATTATTATTATTATTATTATTATTATTATTTAATAGAGTAATGGTAACACTCATGGCCAGAAGAGCATTAGATTCACGGTTCGATACCCGCAACCCCCTCCAGGGTGGCGCCTTGCATGGCTGACAAAAAGTGTGTTTAGTTAAGATTTGATTGTACTTTCATGTTTCAATGTAATCTTACCGAGCTTGTCAGTTTGAATTAATAAAGACGATTCTTATTATTATTATTATAATAATAATAATTATTATTATTATTATTATTATTATTATTATTATTATTATTATTATTATTATTATTATTCTTATTATTATTATTATTATTATTATTATTTAATAGAGTAATGGTAACACTCATGGCCAGAAGAGCATTAGATTCGCGGTTCGATACCCGCAACCCCCTCCAGGGTGGCACCTTGCATGGCTGACAAAAAGTGTGTTTAGTTAAGATTTGATTGTACTTTCATGTTTCAATGTAATCTTACCGAGCTTGTCAGTTTGAATTAATAAAGACGATTCTTATTATTATTATTATAATAATAATAATTATTATTATTATTATTATTATTATTATTATTATTATTATTATTATTATTCTTATTATTATTATTATTATTATTATTATTATTTAATAGAGTAATGGTAACACTCATGGCCAGAAGAGCATTAGATTCGCGGTTCGATACCCGCAACCCCCTCCAGGGTGGCGCCTTGCATGGCTGACAAAAAGTGTGTTTAGTTAAGATTTGATTGTACTTTCATGTTTCAATGTAATCTTACCGAGCTTGTCAGTTTGAATTAATAAAGACGATTCTTATTATTATTATTATAATAATAATAATTATTATTATTATTATTATTATTATTATTATTATTATTATTATTATTCTTATTATTATTATTATTATTATTATTATTATTTAATAGAGTAATGGTAACACTCATGGCCAGAAGAGCATTAGATTCGCGGTTCGATACCCGCAACCCCCTCCAGGGTGGCACCTTGCATGGCTGACAAAAAGTGTGTTTAGTTAAGATTTGATTGTACTTTCATGTTTCAATGTAATCTTACCGAGCTTGTCAGTTTGAATTAATAAAGACGATTCTTATTATTATTATTATAATAATAATAATTATTATTATTATTATTATTATTATTATTATTATTATTATTATTATTCTTATTATTATTATTATTATTATTATTATTATTTAATAGAGTAATGGTAACACTCATGGCCAGAAGAGCATTAGATTCGCGGTTCGATACCCGCAACCCCCTCCAGGGTGGCGCCTTGCATGGCTGACAAAAAGTGTGTTTAGTTAAGATTTGATTGTACTTTCATGTTTCAATGTAATCTTACCGAGCTTGTCAGTTTGAATTAATAAAGACGATTCTTATTATTATTATTATAATAATAATAATAATTATTATTATTATTATTATTATTATTATTATTATTATTATTATTATTATTATTCTTATTATTATTATTATTATTATTATTATTATTATTTAATAGAGTAATGGTAACACTCATGGCCAGAAGAGCATTAGATTCGCGGTTCGATACCCGCAACCCCCTCCAGGGTGGCGCCTTGCATGGCTGACAAAAAGTGTGTTTAGTTAAGATTTGATTGTACTTTCATGTTTCAATGTAATCTTACCGAGCTTGTCAGTTTGAATTAATAAAGACGATTCTTATTATTATTATTATAATAATAATAATTATTATTATTATTATTATTATTATTATTATTATTATTATTATTCTTATTATTATTATTATTATTATTATTATTATTTAATAGAGTAATGGTAACACTCATGGCCAGAAGAGCATTAGATTCGCGGTTCGATACCCGCAACCCCCTCCAGGGTGGCACCTTGCATGGCTGACAAAAAGTGTGTTTAGTTAAGATTTGATTGTACTTTCATGTTTCAATGTAATCTTACCGAGCTTGTCAGTTTGAATTAATAAAGACGATTCTTATTATTATTATTATAATAATAATAATTATTATTATTATTATTATTATTATTATTATTATTATTATTATTATTATTATTCTTATTATTATTATTATTATTATTATTATTATTTAATAGAGTAATGGTAACACTCATGGCCAGAAGAGCATTAGATTCGCGGTTCGATACCCGCAACCCCCTCCAGGGTGGCGCCTTGCATGGCTGACAAAAAGTGTGTTTAGTTAAGATTTGATTGTACTTTCATGTTTCAATGTAATCTTACCGAGCTTGTCAGTTTGAATTAATAAAGACGATTCTTATTATTATTATAATAATAATAATAATTATTATTATTATTATTATTATTATTATTATTATTATTATTATTATTATTCTTATTATTATTATTATTATTATTATTATTATTTAATAGAGTAATGGTAACACTCATGGCCAGAAGAGCATTAGATTCGCGGTTCGATACCCGCAACCCCCTCCAGGGTGGCACCTTGCATGGCTGACAAAAAGTGTGTTTAGTTAAGATTTGATTGTACTTTCATGTTTCAATGTAATCTTACCGAGCTTGTCAGTTTGAATTAATAAAGACGATTCTTATTATTATTATTATAATAATAATAATTATTATTATTATTATTATTATTATTATTATTATTATTATTATTATTATTATTCTTATTATTATTATTATTATTATTATTATTATTTAATAGAGTAATGGTAACACTCATGGCCAGAAGAGCATTAGATTCGCGGTTCGATACCCGCAACCCCCTCCAGGGTGGCGCCTTGCATGGCTGACAAAAAGTGTGTTTAGTTAAGATTTGATTGTACTTTCATGTTTCAATGTAATCTTACCGAGCTTGTCAGTTTGAATTAATAAAGACGATTCTTATTATTATTATTATAATAATAATAATTATTATTATTATTATTATTATTATTATTATTATTATTATTATTATTATTCTTATTATTATTATTATTATTATTATTATTATTTAATAGAGTAATGGTAACACTCATGGCCAGAAGAGCATTAGATTCGCGGTTCGATACCCGCAACCCCCTCCAGGGTGGCACCTTGCATGGCTGACAAAAAGTGTGTTTAGTTAAGATTTGATTGTACTTTCATGTTTCAATGTAATCTTACCGAGCTTGTCAGTTTGAATTAATAAAGACGATTCTTATTATTATTATTATAATAATAATAATTATTATTATTATTATTATTATTATTATTATTATTATTATTATTATTATTATTATTATTCTTATTATTATTATTATTATTATTATTATTATTTAATAGAGTAATGGTAACACTCATGGCCAGAAGAGCATTAGATTCGCGGTTCGATACCCGCAACCCCCTCCAGGGTGGCGCCTTGCATGGCTGACAAAAAGTGTGTTTAGTTAAGATTTGATTGTACTTTCATGTTTCAATGTAATCTTACCGAGCTTGTCAGTTTGAATTAATAAAGACGATTCTTATTATTATTATTATAATAATAATAATTATTATTATTATTATTATTATTATTATTATTATTATTATTATTATTATTATTATTATTCTTATTATTATTATTATTATTATTATTATTATTTAATAGAGTAATGGTAACACTCATGGCCAGAAGAGCATTAGATTCGCGGTTCGATACCCGCAACCCCCTCCAGGGTGGCACCTTGCATGGCTGACAAAAAGTGTGTTTAGTTAAGATTTGATTGTACTTTCATGTTTCAATGTAATCTTACCGAGCTTGTCAGTTTGAATTAATAAAGACGATTCTTATTATTATTATTATAATAATAATAATTATTATTATTATTATTATTATTATTATTATTATTATTATTATTATTATTATTATTCTTATTATTATTATTATTATTATTATTATTATTTAATAGAGTAATGGTAACACTCATGGCCAGAAGAGCATTAGATTCGCGGTTCGATACCCGCAACCCCCTCCAGGGTGGCGCCTTGCATGGCTGACAAAAAGTGTGTTTAGTTAAGATTTGATTGTACTTTCATGTTTCAATGTAATCTTACCGAGCTTGTCAGTTTGAATTAATAAAGACGATTCTTATTATTATTATTATTATAATAATAATAATTATTATTATTATTATTATTATTATTATTATTATTATTATTATTATTATTATTCTTATTATTATTATTATTATTATTATTATTATTTAATAGAGTAATGGTAACACTCATGGCCAGAAGAGCATTAGATTCGCGGTTCGATACCCGCAACCCCCTCCAGGGTGGCGCCTTGCATGGCTGACAACAAGTGTGTTTAGTTAAGATTTGATTGTACTTTCATGTTTCAATGTAATCTTACCGAGCTTGTCAGTTTGAATTAATAAAGACGATTCTTATTATTATTATTATAATAATAATAATTATTATTATTATTATTATTATTATTATTATTATTATTATTATTATTCTTATTATTATTATTATTATTATTATTATTATTTAATAGAGTAATGGTAACACTCATGGCCAGAAGAGCATTAGATTCGCGGTTCGATACCCGCAACCCCCTCCAGGGTGGCACCTTGCATGGCTGACAAAAAGTGTGTTTAGTTAAGATTTGATTGTACTTTCATGTTTCAATGTAATCTTACCGAGCTTGTCAGTTTGAATTAATAAAGACGATTCTTATTATTATTATTATAATAATAATAATTATTATTATTATTATTATTATTATTATTATTATTATTATTATTATTATTATTCTTATTATTATTATTATTATTATTATTATTATTATTTAATAGAGTAATGGTAACACTCATGGCCAGAAGAGCATTAGATTCGCGGTTCGATACCAGGGTGGCGCCTTGCATGGCTGACAAAAAGTGTGTTTAGTTAAGATTTGATTGTACTTTCATGTTTCAATGTAATCTTACCGAGCTTGTCAGTTTGAATTAATAAAGACGATTCTTATTATTATTATTATAATAATAATAATAATTATTATTATTATTATTATTATTATTATTATTATTATTATTATTATTATTCTTATTATTATTATTATTATTATTATTATTATTTAATAGAGTAATGGTAACACTCATGGCCAGAAGAGCATTAGATTCGCGGTTCGATACCCGCAACCCCCTCCAGGGTGGCACCTTGCATGGCTGACAAAAAGTGTGTTTAGTTAAGATTTGATTGTACTTTCATGTTTCAATGTAATCTTACCGAGCTTGTCAGTTTGAATTAATAAAGACGATTCTTATTATTATTATTATAATAATAATAATTATTATTATTATTATTATTATTATTATTATTATTATTATTATTATTCTTATTATTATTATTATTATTATTATTATTATTATTTAATAGAGTAATGGTAACACTCATGGCCAGAAGAGCATTAGATTCGCGGTTCGATACCCGCAACCCCCTCCAGGGTGGCGCCTTGCATGGCTGACAAAAAGTGTGTTTAGTTAAGATTTGATTGTACTTTCATGTTTCAATGTAATCTTACCGAGCTTGTCAGTTTGAATTAATAAAGACGATTCTTATTATTATTATTATAATAATAATAATTATTATTATTATTATTATTATTATTATTATTATTATTATTATTATTCTTATTATTATTATTATTATTATTATTATTATTTAATAGAGTAATGGTAACACTCATGGCCAGAAGAGCATTAGATTCGCGGTTCGATACCCGCAACCCCCTCCAGGGTGGCGCCTTGCATGGCTGACAAAAAGTGTGTTTAGTTAAGATTTGATTGTACTTTCATGTTTCAATGTAATCTTACCGAGCTTGTCAGTTTGAATTAATAAAGACGATTCTTATTATTATTATTATAATAATAATAATTATTATTATTATTATTATTATTATTATTATTATTATTATTATTATTATTATTATTATTATTATTATTATTTAATAGAGTAATGGTAACACTCATGGCCAGAAGAGCATTAGATTCGCGGTTCGATACCCGCAACCCCCTCCAGGGTGGCACCTTGCATGGCTGACAAAAAGTGTGTTTAGTTAAGATTTGATTGTACTTTCATGTTTCAATGTAATCTTACCGAGCTTGTCAGTTTGAATTAATAAAGACGATTCTTATTATTATTATTATAATAATAATAATTATTATTATTATTATTATTATTATTATTATTATTATTATTATTATTATTATTATTATTATTATTATTATTATTATTATTTAATAGAGTAATGGTAACACTCATGGCCAGAAGAGCATTAGATTCGCGGTTCGATACCCGCAACCCCCTCCAGGGTGGCGCCTTGCATGGCTGACAAAAAGTGTGTTTAGTTAAGATTTGATTGTACTTTCATGTTTCAATGTAATCTTACCGAGCTTGTCAGTTTGAATTAATAAAGACGATTCTTATTATTATTATTATAATAATAATAATTATTATTATTATTATTATTATTATTATTATTATTATTATTATTATTATTATTATTATTATTATTATTATTATTTAATAGAGTAATGGTAACACTCATGGCCAGAAGAGCATTAGATTCGCGGTTCGATACCCGCAACCCCCTCCAGGGTGGCGCCTTGCATGGCTGACAAAAAGTGTGTTTAGTTAAGATTTGATTGTACTTTCATGTTTCAATGTAATCTTACCGAGCTTGTCAGTTTGAATTAATAAAGACGATTCTTATTATTATTATTATAATAATAATAATAATTATTATTATTATTATTATTATTATTATTATTATTATTATTATTATTATTATTCTTATTATTATTATTATTATTATTATTATTATTTAATAGAGTAATGGTAACACTCATGGCCAGAAGAGCATTAGATTCGCGGTTCGATACCCGCAACCCCCTCCAGGGTGGCGCCTTGCATGGCTGACAAAAAGTGTGTTTAGTTAAGATTTGATTGTACTTTCATGTTTCAATGTAATCTTACCGAGCTTGTCAGTTTGAATTAATAAAGACGATTCTTATTATTATTATTATAATAATAATAATTATTATTATTATTATTATTATTATTATTATTATTATTATTATTATTATTATTCTTATTATTATTATTATTATTATTATTATTATTTAATAGAGTAATGGTAACACTCATGGCCAGAAGAGCATTAGATTCGCGGTTCGATACCCGCAACCCCCTCCAGGGTGGCGCCTTGCATGGCTGACAAAAAGTGTGTTTAGTTAAGATTTGATTGTACTTTCATGTTTCAATGTAATCTTACCGAGCTTGTCAGTTTGAATTAATAAAGACGATTCTTATTATTATTATTATAATAATAATAATTATTATTATTATTATTATTATTATTATTATTATTATTATTATTATTATTATTATTATTATTATTATTATTATTATTTAATAGAGTAATGGTAACACTCATGGCCAGAAGAGCATTAGATTCGCGGTTCGATACCCGCAACCCCCTCCAGGGTGGCACCTTGCATGGCTGACAAAAAGTGTGTTTAGTTAAGATTTGATTGTACTTTCATGTTTCAATGTAATCTTACCGAGCTTGTCAGTTTGAATTAATAAAGACGATTCTTATTATTATTATTATAATAATAATAATTATTATTATTATTATTATTATTATTATTATTATTATTATTATTATTATTATTATTATTATTATTTAATAGAGTAATGGTAACACTCATGGCCAGAAGAGCATTAGATTCGCGGTTCGATACCCGCAACCCCCTCCAGGGTGGCGCCTTGCATGGCTGACAAAAAGTGTGTTTAGTTAAGATTTGATTGTACTTTCATGTTTCAATGTAATCTTACCGAGCTTGTCAGTTTGAATTAATAAAGACGATTCTTATTATTATTATTATAATAATAATAATTATTATTATTATTATTATTATTATTATTATTATTATTATTATTATTATTATTATTATTATTATTATTATTATTTAATAGAGTAATGGTAACACTCATGGCCAGAAGAGCATTAGATTCGCGGTTCGATACCCGCAACCCCCTCCAGGGTGGCACCTTGCATGGCTGACAAAAAGTGTGTTTAGTTAAGATTTGATTGTACTTTCATGTTTCAATGTAATCTTACCGAGCTTGTCAGTTTGAATTAATAAAGACGATTCTTATTATTATTATTATAATAATAATAATTATTATTATTATTATTATTATTATTATTATTATTATTATTATTATTATTATTATTATTATTATTATTATTATTTAATAGAGTAATGGTAACACTCATGGCCAGAAGAGCATTAGATTCGCGGTTCGATACCCGCAACCCCCTCCAGGGTGGCGCCTTGCATGGCTGACAAAAAGTGTGTTTAGTTAAGATTTGATTGTACTTTCATGTTTCAATGTAATCTTACCGAGCTTGTCAGTTTGAATTAATAAAGACGATTCTTATTATTATTATTATAATAATAATTATTATTATTATTATTATTATTATTATTATTATTATTATTATTATTATTATTATTATTATTATTATTATTATTATTATTTAATAGAGTAATGGTAACACTCATGGCCAGAAGAGCATTAGATTCGCGGTTCGATACCCGCAACCCCCTCCAGGGTGGCACCTTGCATGGCTGACAAAAAGTGTGTTTAGTTAAGATTTGATTGTACTTTCATGTTTCAATGTAATCTTACCGAGCTTGTCAGTTTGAATTAATAAAGACGATTCTTATTATTATTATTATAATAATAATAATAATTATTATTATTATTATTATTATTATTATTATTATTATTATTATTATTATTATTATTATTATTATTTAATAGAGTAATGGTAACACTCATGGCCAGAAGAGCATTAGATTCGCGGTTCGATACCCGCAACCCCCTCCAGGGTGGCGCCTTGCATGGCTGACAAAAAGTGTGTTTAGTTAAGATTTGATTGTACTTTCATGTTTCAATGTAATCTTACCGAGCTTGTCAGTTTGAATTAATAAAGACGATTCTTATTATTATTATTATAATAATAATAATTATTATTATTATTATTATTATTATTATTATTATTATTATTATTATTATTATTATTATTATTATTATTTAATAGAGTAATGGTAACACTCATGGCCAGAAGAGCATTAGATTCGCGGTTCGATACCCGCAACCCCCTCCAGGGTGGCGCCTTGCATGGCTGACAAAAAGTGTGTTTAGTTAAGATTTGATTGTACTTTCATGTTTCAATGTAATCTTACCGAGCTTGTCAGTTTGAATTAATAAAGACGATTCTTATTATTATTATAATAATAATAATAATTATTATTATTATTATTATTATTATTATTATTATTATTATTATTATTATTCTTATTATTATTATTATTATTATTATTATTATTATTTAATAGAGTAATGGTAACACTCATGGCCAGAAGAGCATTAGATTCGCGGTTCGATACCCGCAACCCCCTCCAGGGTGGCGCCTTGCATGGCTGACAAAAAGTGTGTTTAGTTAAGATTTGATTGTACTTTCATGTTTCAATGTAATCTTACCGAGCTTGTCAGTTTGAATTAATAAAGACGATTCTTATTATTATTATAATAATAATAATAATTATTATTATTATTATTATTATTATTATTATTATTATTATTATTATTATTCTTATTATTATTATTATTATTATTATTATTATTTAATAGAGTAATGGTAACACTCATGGCCAGAAGAGCATTAGATTCGCGGTTCGATACCCGCAACCCCCTCCAGGGTGGCGCCTTGCATGGCTGACAAAAAGTGTGTTTAGTTAAGATTTGATTGTACTTTCATGTTTCAATGTAATCTTACCGAGCTTGTCAGTTTGAATTAATAAAGACGATTCTTATTATTATTATAATAATAATAATAATTATTATTATTATTATTATTATTATTATTATTATTATTATTATTATTATTATTATTATTATTATTATTATTATTATTATTATTTAATAGAGTAATGGTAACACTCATGGCCAGAAGAGCATTAGATTCGCGGTTCGATACCCGCAACCCCCTCCAGGGTGGCGCCTTGCATGGCTGCCAAACCGTGTGTTTAGTTAATAAGATTTGATTGCAGAGGCGGCGCTCCACCGGGGCGATCCAGGGCATACGCCCTGGTAAAAAAGCCTTTGCCCTGGTCGATGCCCTGCCAGAATTTTTGCCCTATCTAGAATTTGTTCGGGCATAATTCTTATATCCTGAGACATAAATTCAGTTAATTAACTGAAATGTTAAAATTTCAATCAATCAATCAATCCTTTTATTGAAGCCATTTGAAGTACAAGGAAAATACAACATAAAAGTTTGAACTTTGGCAACAAGAGGAGACCCAAAAGGGATGTTGATCCCGCTTAGCAGGGCCACCTAATTAACATTTATCGTAATACAAGTAAATGGCAGCACAATCAATACTTTTAACGGTAACATCGATCAAGTTATATGATCAGCAGGTAAAAGAAACAATGATAGAACTCTTAACTAAAGAACTTAACTATCAGTACACATGGATTCCAACTAAGGTATACAGATCAATTTTCATTAGTTAAAAAGAGATGAAAAAAAATGAAAAAAAACAAAAAAAAAACAAAAACACTGCCTGTGCAAATAAACACATAGGCCTAGGCCTAATGCAGTCATGTGAGTGCATCCAAGAGATAGAGTTTCAGTTTTTGTTTAAATTTGCTTTACAAATCTGAAAATCGTTCAGTTTCCGGGGGCTTCGTTCATCTGACCCTGACTATAGACAAGTATAATAGTGCTGGTGTCCAGCCTGGGGGCGATCTATGGCAAGCGCGGTAGCGCGATCTTATATGGCCACCATTTAAGCATTTAAGCTCGCGCTACAGCGCTCTCCATAAATCGCCCTCTGCGCTGGTTACTGGTATGACTGCCCTGGCTACTGGTATGACTGCCCTGGCTACTGGTATGACTGCCCTGGCTACTGGTATGACTGCCCTGGCTACTGGTATGACTGCCCTGGCTATGCCCTGGTTACAAAAAGTGTCTGGCGCCGCCTCTGTTTGATTGTACTGTTATGTTTCAATGTAATCTTACTGCGCTTGTCAGTTTTAATTAATAAAGACTATTATTATTCTTATTATTATTATCAATTAATTTATTGATTAATTAATTAAATAATTAATTAAATTCTAACACGCGCACGGTCACGCTGAAATGTAAATCTGAGGAGCGGAAATGTGTAGGACAATGCTATTATGGTATTCAGAATTCTTAAATAATAAAATTAGTTTCAAACGACATACTACGGCCGTTGACTTATAAGTGAATGGAGTGCATTGGATCGAAAGAAAGAAAATACAAAATGAGAATTCCGAAAGTGTGAAGTTCTCTTATCTGGACCGTGAAAGCGTGTTACATTGGACAGATTATTATTACTATCATTATTATTATTTATTTATTTATTTATTTGTTTAATTATTTATATTTTTAATAAGATTACTTGTCCGAGGTAGGGAGAATCCCTCAGGCTCCTAGACAGGCACGTAACTAGGATTTTTCGTTTGGGGGGGGGCTTAAGCCTTGAACATGGCAACATTTATACAGTGTTCATACGAATTTTAGCCGTAAGCATACAACGGCTAGACTTGTTTGGGGGGGCTTCAACTTCGTTTGGGGGGGGGCTTAAGGCCCCCCAAGCCCAACGCTAGATACGTCCCTGCTCCTAGAAGCATTTCCGAAGAATTACTGCTGCTACTAGGGCTCGTGGTCCTCGTCCCCGGTGTTGTAATTATTATTATTATTATTATTATTATTTTTTTTTTTTTTCTTGCCCCGAGGTATACAGGATCCCTCAGGGACTTCAATATTAACTAATGTAAAAAAAAGTGTCCGGAATGGCCCTATTCGTCTGTTTCCTGGCTGGCGAAAGTACCCTTAAAAGCTACAGCGTTGAAACGCTGTATCGTTATCGATAGGCGTTGGTATAAGAAAGAGGTCTCACGTGTGTCCCTCGTAAACGTGCACAGCTTCTGTCCCAGGTCCGAAAGGAAACTCAGGCCTTCATTGTTGATCGGACCCAGGGTTTCGAAGGCCAAAGGAATGAACAGATGTGTCGAGGATATTTCGGTGTATTTGTCGATTCTGCGGGTCGACGCCCTCTCAGCAGCCGCACCGGCAGTTTGGGAGGTATCCGGCAAGTAGGAAGCGGCCAGAGTGTCTCTCACGGTCGCATCCCAGACAAGGCATCGCCCGACGCGCCAAGGAATGAGAGTGAGGCCATCTGGTCTCCTGCCGTCTGTCTTCACGAGGCCAGCGGGCTCCTTGGTGGATGGGTAGCCGGCCCGGACCAAGCTCCGAAAAACCAAATCGTTCAAAGCAGCATGCCTTGGCAAGCGACCCGGGCCCAGCGTGCATGAAAGCCCATGATGGCCATCTGCCAACACCGGGGCGCCGCAGGGGCATCTGTGTGGCTCACAAAGCGGGACTCCCAGTCGCAATCCCGTCGCCACCCTTACCGACTCATCATCTAGCCTTAGCCCGCAGCTGGTGACAGGGAGGGCCAAAAGCCAGTCCCCTGCATGCGGAGCTGATATCGCTTTAAGGCGTGCTTGATTTGTTGGGTCGGGTAACCTGGCGTGTAAGCATGAAACGACCAAGTCGATCAGAGGTCCGTCCCATGCAGACTGTTTGTGGGCGAAAAGGCCGACAGGGCGCTGCGCTGCGCTAGCCTCATTCCATCTGGTCAGCAGGGCCTCACGTTGTGGGTCGGCCAAGGCTGCGTCTCCCAGCATGGTGGACTGGAGCAGATCGGTGCTCGCGGCTGACGCCAGAAAGGCGGGAAGTGCCAGCGAAGTCACCGATCGGATCCCCAGTCCGCCCCTTTTGATGGGAAGTGTGGCCTGGAGCCAAGCATCGTCCGGTAGGGGGAGGTTGAGAACACTGCCCAAGCCAGAACGCAAGGTTGCATCATACTCCTCCAGTCCCGGGTGATCCACACAGGGGCAGCTGCGTAAGGTGTGGAGCAGCCTCGTTGCGCCGAGCGAGTACCTCAGAAGAATTAGAGCATCGTGCAGTTTGATATTTACCAGTTTATCCAGCATCCGCTTTAGCTCGGTCGTGCGAGCCCCCAAGGCCCCTCCCAGGGCTTCCCTGGTTGAAAGAGGGGCCCCCAACAGCGTGGCATTCCGGAGGCTGGTCCTTGTGACGAGGTCTAGGTGGTGGCTATCCTCTGTGATGTTAGGAGAAGTCGAGATTAACTCGCATTTTGAGCGGTTGAGTTGTAAACCGAGATCTTTACATTTAATTTCCAACAGTGCCACGTCGCTGGCCACCACCCGCGCCTTCCCTCCTAGTGTGAGGTCGTCAAGAAAGCCCAAAGTGAGTGGAGATGACATCTCAATCAAAATGGGCTGGAGGGGGAGACAAAACAGCAGGGGGCCTAGGGGATCGCCCTGTTGGGGCCCGACCTGCGACAAGAGACTAAAGACACCGTATTATTATTATTATTATTATTATTATTATTATCATTATTATTATTATTATTATTATTATTATTATTATTATTATTATTATTATTATTATTATTATTATTATTATTATTATTATTATTATTATTATTATTATCATTATTATTATTATTATTATTATTATTATTATTATTATTATTATTATTATTATTATTATAATTATTATTATTATTATTGTTGTTGTTGTTGTTTTTGTTTTTGTTGTTGTTGCTGCAGCTGTTATCTTCGTGTGGCCAATTTCATAGTGTATGTTTTTCAAAGAAATATCTAGAGATATTAGGCTAAGTAGGTGGCACATTTAAGATTGAACTATGATAACTTAATTTGATAAACAACGATGATCTCCATATTGCGCTAGATATTGCACACTCAGAAACTGATTCAAATTAGCCGAGACTATTAGGCCTAGACGCGAAAATGAAGCATAGCTTTGAAGGCATTCAATTACCTTGGCTGTGTTCGGAATCGCCTGCTGCAGAATCCTGGAAAGAAACAGCAACACCAGCAACAGCAGACAACGGATGAAAGGAGGAGACAGCCCAAGACAACGGACAGTACAACTGCGACAGACAACGCAAGCTCTTTGCCTGCAAAGACAGTTTAATTGTTTGTTAACCTAAGTATTCGAGTTATACAATAAATGTTTTGAAATAGGTCGCATCTCCACTGTATTTAATATTTTGGTTCTGCGCTTTAGGTAAGTAAACACAAACTTTACACTTGGTTTTTGCGATATAATATTATATTCATAGCGTTTCTGTTGAATACAATAATGGCGAATTTGGTACAAAGTTATGACTAGATTGGATTGGAGCATGCACTTGTGTCGGATTTCCCATTGTCGAGGGTAAAACTATTACCTTCTTATGTTAATATCGTATGTGGTCATCAACTCGTAATAGACGAAAGAATTTAGGAAAGTTGAATCGCAGAAAAATTTGTTTTAAGTAAATAAGTAAGCAGCATTTATTTGCATCTGGCAAACGCACCTGCATTGCATTGTATTAAAGGATTATGTGTGTGAAATAAGCTATAGCAGGGGCAGATTATGAAGTTCAAACATGCACAGCTCAATACAACTAAAGTAACATCGATGAACTAAACCACTTTTAAATAGATTAGATTTAGCAATAGTTAGCAATTTAGCATGAAAGGATGTCTGTCCTCTTTTGCGAAGTGAGTAGGTCTCAAGAAGAGATGGCAACAGCTGATTAATGCAGTCGCCGAGGAACTGCGATTTAGGGAAGAGTTCGAGCAATCAGCTCTTCTGTAGCATGGTTCTTACCACCTACTTGCCATCTGCGAGACTAGCAAAGTTGGATTAATGCACGCAGTATCATGTGAGATGAGAAATCCAGCATAAGCAGGCAGTGCAAACATGGTTCTAGAAAGAACGATCACTGAACCCGACAGTGGTCTGTTGAGAACGCAAATACCACGGACCTGACAGTCACTGAGGTCACTGACAGGCAGAGTCTTTTCCTAAGGACGGCCAATAACTGAATATTATAAAGTACGTAATCACGAGTGTGATATATCGGGTACACAGGATCACGCGGATAACTAAACAAGTGAATGCAGACAGAAAAAACTTTGATTTGAGATTATTTAATTGGCCTATTTTAAATGCTGGCGTTATGTTCTGGACATTGTGCTACAGCAAAATACAGGTTCTGCAATAATGTACTGTTTTCGGTGATTTGAGGTTTTGTCCATTGAGTATTAGTGTTCGGGGTCGATCTCTAAGGGATATTGGTTTTCTGTCTTAGTGCGTTGTATAGTTCCACAAATTCAGAAGGACTTGTCTTTCTGGGTTAAAAGTTTCATACACATAACCGTCAACGTTATATTGAAACTTACTTCCTTGTTGAGTTGGCACTGTTTGCGGAGGAATGGTTGTCGATGGCGTTGGAGTTGTCGGCAACGGCAATGAAGTAGTTTTGGTTAGTGGTTCCGTGACAGATGGCGTGTTTAATGAATTACTTGTCGTTTGCTGTTGAGTAACCGTAGTTGATGGCCCAATTGCTGCCGTTGGCGTTGGAGTTGTCGTCAACTGCAATGTAGTTTTAGTTTGTGGTTCCGTGGCAGAAATATTGGGTAATTGAGTACTCGCTGTTCCCTGTTGAGTAACTGTTGTTGCCGTTGGCGCTTGATTTGTAGTCGTTGGCGATGCAGTGGTTGTTGGACCACAGAAAACTAAATAAATTAGTCAGAACGAAATTGTTATAGCTCTGTTACATTCTAAATAAAGCCGCAAGATGCCTACAGTGTGGTGTATTTGTAATACATTAATTGGATAACTCGACGTTGTTTATGCTTTTGTTGAGAAAGAGATTGCACGTATCACTTCCATATCACTTTCTCTTTGTCAGTGAAGACGCTGACCGGGGTTGGGAGCGCCTCTGATTATGAGTGGCGCTATATAAATTCTCGATTACAATAACAATTACAAATCGCATTTTTATTAAGCTCTAATTCTATAGCTCAGTAGCTCATGGGTTTGTAAGAGTATAGGCCATGAAGCAAAAACAAGCTAACCGATGATCTTGAATGGCTGCTTCTATGGTCATAACGATACGATACGATACGAAACTCGTTTATTGCCACCAAAATCCAAAAAAAATTGTATACAAACAGAAACATAGCAAGCTGGTTAGCAAGGGAATGGCCCAAAAGGGAGCAAGCTCCCGCGAGCAGGGACACCCATTCACAGAACTCAAATACGATGGCGCAAAACAGAAACCAACCTGAACCTTAACTAACAGATCAATACAACGAATTAAGTAGAGTTCTTAACTAAACTGCCAAAACCTTGGGCAGTGAAACCAGAAAACAGAAACCAAATGTAAACTACATACAAACATAACTGAGAGAGAGAGAGAGAGAGAGAGAGAGAGAGAGAGAGAGAGAGAGAGAGAGAGAGAGAGAGAGAGAGAGAGAGACAGACAGAGAGAGAGAGACAGAGAGAGAGAGAGAGAGAGAGAGAGAGAGAGAGAGAGAGAGAGAGAGAGAGAAGGAAAGAGGAAGACAGAAAGAGAGAGGAAGAGAGAGAAAGAGAGAGAGAAAGAGAGTGAGAGAGAGAAGTAATAAGACAGTCGGGGGCACAGTCCAATAAGCTATGATCCTAGTTACTTGGGAGACGATAATAATACAAAAAGTAGAACCAGAACAGACACATCAGACAAAACCAATTTAACTGGTGGATATCTATTTTTTTACAAAGCTACTGGAATAGCAAATGGCAATTGACACAACAAGACCTTAATTCCGTCAAACCCAAACTACAAAATCAAGAGAAAGTCACGCAGTGATTTTTTGAAGCTTAACAGAGATCCCATTTGCTGAAGCATCGGGGGAAGGGTATTCCAGAGTTTAGGACCTGCAATTTTGATCGAGAACATTCTTGTGTTCGTACGTGCAAACTCTTGTCTGAACTTAGCCGCACCCCTCGTATCACGAGATGTTCTACCCTTTAATCAAATGCGAATTAAGTGGCTAATGAGAATCAAACAATTAAGTCGCTTATGAAGTCTGCTTTAGAAAAGCGTGCAATAACTGACGTGTCGTTGAAGGAAATGTCCAAACTAGTTATTTTTGATATCATTGGATAAATAATATAATGGTCGCATGAAATTTTATCACGCCTCTAATTTGTTGATCATTGTAACCCTTCTAAATAATAATTTAACCTTTCTAAGCAGCATGATTGTGATCTGGCATTTATAAGCGCGTTATTTTAATAAGCTCACGGTGTCTAGTCACACTGAAATCAGGTGCATTCGTTGCCATATATGAGACAGGAAATGCTGGTGCAGTAAACCCCATAGCACAATCATAGTTCGTGGGACCCGCGTTGGTTGTGGTGAAGCTCGATGTAGAGCTGTACACGTATTGAGTCGTGTTTGAAGGTACGAGGGTCCTCGGGGTTGTTGTTGCACTGTAAATCTGACCATTTGAGGCTGTGCAGTTCATTACTGCAGTGATCGGGTTGGTTGGACTATCTGCATAAACGATCGTACAAGATACAGTGACGACGCCGGATGCCGACAGATTGCAGGAACAGACTGGCCCAGAACCTGCAAGAAAGCCAGCGACTCAAAATGCTGAACTAACTTCCCTGATTTAATTTCAACACGTTAATTTTAATGACAATATAAATAAATAATTGGTATCTAACATTTAGGGGGGCCCGTAGAGTAATGGATAACACGCTGGCGTGAAGAACAGTAGGTACCGAGATCGAACCCAGTACACCCCGTAAGGTTTATTCAGCCTTCCACTCGCTATGTGACGGCGGTGGTGGTTAAATGAATAGTAGGCCGTGATTGGCGCCTTGTGGTTGCCGTTTAAACAGTTGTGCTCCACTCCTGGAAAACTGTTATCATGTGCTTCTACTGTATACATATATGTATGGCGCCCTGCGTGGCTGCCGTTTCTACTATATGTATGTTCACTGTACGGCGCAGTGCGGTTAGCAGGCGCTTAATTAAAGAAAAGATTATTATTATTATTATTATTATTATTATTATTATTATTATTATTATTATTATTATTATTATTTATAAAGTTAAAGGTTGAATTCATTCTAACTCAAAGAAACCGTGTTTATCATTTCTTGTCACTTGTCATATTGAGATTGACATAAAATTTCATAATTTGGTTCGCTTCAAAATGTTAATGTGGACCTCTTAGCCTTACAATACCTCTGAAAAATGAATGAACTATGTGCATTGTTCTCCATTGTGTGGAATTCAGCTGTTATTTTGATTAATTGTTAAAACAGAAACATTCAATAGCCTAGATATAATTAGCTTATAGTTCTTTTGATAGTTGGAAAAGGGTCTTTTATGGCATCAGGATTTCACCATTCGAGAAATTTCTCAATGTAAATTATCAACTTGAATAGATGGCAAAGAGATGAATGGAATTAAAGTTGGAGCAGCGAAAGAATGATAGTGGTTTTAACAAAAAATATCTAGTTGAATTGTGTAGGAAGTAGGAAGTTTCTCGACATCATCAGCCAATCGACCGAAAGACACTTTTATAAATGAACTTTACTGTCGATCGTATTCTTAACATTTAACCTTTAATGGGAAATTGAGTTACTCGCTGGTTCGCTATCTGGTTGCACTCAACAACTATCTTTAAGTTGCATTTTAATTAGGGGTCAGGCGGGTAGATATTTTCAACCGAGTACCAAATCCGAGTATTTGGATATACTATTTGCCGGATCCGGGTACGAACCGAGTACCATTTGTTCCATATGCGAAGCTTCACATTTTCATGTAATAAAAAATTATCGAAATAAATTTTGTACTTGTAATAGCAGACTAATACATTTTGAATTTTAGAAATAAATAGTGAAATGGACTTGACTTCCGTCGTGGACTTGTACTTTTCTTCTTCAAGATTAATATGCTAGCTCAGGCATGGGCAACTTCTTTTAATAGAGGGCCGCCCTAAGATTTTAAGGGCAGCTCAGAGGCCGTATGCCACTCACGGTCTAATTTTTGCAGATTTGTTTGCCCCAGAAAATGAGACAATATTAATGTTATTCAAACTAGATATTGCAGAATTACCTTTACGGTTAAACTTAAAGTTTTAAGTAAATGAAGATAATTTTAAGATTAAAACATAATTATCCTAATACCTGCAGTCTTACACTACAATAAAAAACAAAGTAGGTTTTAAGTTTCTTCAGCGTCTAAAATATATAAAACAGTACTGTAAGTCTGTACAATGTATCCATTTGTTTGGTGTGCTTGCTTGGTCAGCAATATACTTACAATATACATACGCTTCTTTTCACGGCACAGATCCGGAATGCTTGCGTTAATGTTCGAAGTGGCAATTCAAAGCTTATTGGAAAGATTGTCATCTGTTAGTCTGCATCTGTTTTTGCATTTTGTTAGTTTATGCCAGGGGTGGGCAACATACGGCCCGCGGACCGGATCCGGCCCCCGGGGACCTTTGGACCGGCCCCTGACATGTCCTTTAAATAAACATTGTACCTGGCACTTGGGAACCTTGCATCTGGCCGTACATGGATGTCTATATTTCTGCACGTAGGCCGACATTAGTAGTTTCAGTTTAACGACACTGTGTGATAGCAAAGATCATTAGTGTCGCCCTCCTCTGTTATCCAGGCTTTGGACTGTCACTGCCAGAGTACGTGCAGTGGCTGAGTTCTTTTCTTTTAAGTTCTATGCCCTTCGGCAGGTTTCAACTTCCAATGACGCCATTCTTCTCTACGTTGTGCTAGGCCGAGTTTAAAAGCATCTGTTTCTTATTTATTAAGAATCCGGCCTCTAGTCTAGTCAACTTGTTTGCTACTCAATAACTCAGCCATCAATGCAATGACTCTCTGCATGAAACAAGACCAAAGAGTGGGTAGGTTCGCAACTTTTTTGTGAACAGTTCTTCTCAAAGATGCATAAACTAACAAAATGCAAAAACAGATGCAGACTAACAGATGACAATCTTTCCAATATCTGTCCTGGAGACGCATCGCCTGCTAAACTCTTCTCCATCTACGACGTAACCATGACGGATCTCGTTAACACCTTACTCCCGTCGCGCTTAGCCAGCATACACCGATATATCCTTACACCATGGTTTGACGCTAAGACTAGTGTCGCTCTTTCCGACGTCGTGCTCGTTGCCTGGAGAGACATTTCAGATGCAATAAATAGCTTACTGCCTGGGTGCAGTACGTCCGCGAAATGCATCAGCAAAAGAGGCAAAAAGAGCGAGTTTTATGGAATGCAACATTCCCTGCCACTCGGGGAGACCAAGAGGCTCTGGTCGACATTTAATGACCTACTCGGCAGTGCCCGAACTGATTCTGGTTCAAGTCAGGTGTTACGTGGAATCACTTCAGCCTCTGCGCTAAAAACGTGTGACGTGGATCCATTTCCTACGTTCCTCATCCAACAGCTTGTGGATATTTTGCTTCCCTCCCTTACAGTACAGTTCCCTCCGTGAGGGCATCCTACCTATGTCACAGAAAAAATCTATCCTATCCCAGTGCCTAAGCGTGAGGGTTTGCATCGAACTGACCCAAATAACTTTAGACCTATGTAACTATTTTATCTAAATTTATTCAGAAACACTGTAGCTGCCCAACTCACCATTTACCTTGATAGGAATGATCTCATATGAATGATCTCCCAAAGTTTGCAATCAGGTTTTCTGAAAGGTCACTACACGGAAACCTTACTTGTTCGCCTTTCAGATATCCATGGAGCCATTGCTAGGTCACAGGTCACCCTACTGGCACTATTCGATGTAAGTGCTGCTTTCGATACTGTGGACCATGATATCGTCTTAAGGCGGCTGTCTACCTCTTTGGCCTATCCAGCAACTACCTTTACTTGGCTTGCTCCTTATCTCCAGGACCGTACCTATTCTGTGGCTTGTGGGTCTGCAAGGTCATCTTGGGCTCCTGCTCCGTTTGGTTTGCCCCAGGTCTCCGTTATAGGCTCTCTGCTTTACATTATTTACATTACAGACTTTTGCCACTCCTGACGGCTAGCGCTGTTTTAAGTCAGTCCTATGCAGACGACCTCCAGGCCTATGTTAATTTTATTGTCCTGCGTCTGCTGCTGCTAATGCGGTCCGAGAAATTGGTGGGGCTATGGAGAGTCTGGAGGACTGGATGTCTTCCAGCCGCCTACGGCTCAACCCGAATAATAAACAGTACATTTGTTTTGGCACCCGTAGACAACTTGCAAAAATTAATTTAGACGCTTTAACTGTGGAGTTTCCCTGAGTTACAGTACTTCTCTTTCTCTGTTCCGGACCTTGGTGTCACCCTGAACCAGGATCTCGCCTTTGCACGTCATATTAATTTGCTCTGTCGAGACTATTATTACCAGTATCTCGCTCATTAACCCTTGCAGCTGCATCCAACCTTGTCCATGCTTTTATGGTCTCCCGCCTTGATTGCTGTAGTGCCCTCTATGATGGCCAACCAGCGGTCTGTTTTGGGCATCTTGAACGGGTTCTACGTATAGCAGCACGTCTCATTGGTCATGTTCCAATATTTGACCAAGCTTCAGAGCATATTCAGAATTTACTTCACGGGCTTCCTTTCCCGCAGCGGATTAGCTATAGGGTCTCCGCATGGTCTGGCTCAGTCTAGAAGGGCTGGCCCTCTGTACCTGCAGGAACTATGTTATTTCACCTCTGGTGTCCAGCGGCGATCTGCACTTCGATCGGCTGACCAAGCTGTCCTCTTGGTTCCTCAGTCGCGAACTCCTATTAAATAGCGGCGCTTCTTATAGGTAGCTTGCCCTGCGATCTAGAATGGACTCCGCTTCGCTTAGTCCTTAGTGGTCACCCTGTTACGTTTTTGTTAACTTAAGGACTGTTCTATTTAGCCGTGCATGGATTGATCTGGTGCGCTGCTGTGTAGATTACATTGAAGGGACGTCATATAAAACTTCTAGTAGATTGTATCATATTGAGATTGACATGGAATTTCGTGATTTATGTGCTTCAAACTGATAATTCAGTTGTTCGCCTGCTTAATTGTTTCAGCAGTAGAATAGTATATTTCAGAAACCTCCAGTAGTCGAGATATATAATTAACCTATAATTCTTATGAAAGTTAGAAAAGTTCTTTTAAGTTATCAGACATTCATTTTTCACCGATCGAGAAAATTCTCGATGTGAGTTTATGTAGGGCATGTTTGAATAAATGACAAAGAGATTAATGACACGAAAACACATTAAAATACGGCAAATGTAATGAAGGTTGGAAAGACTATAATACGCTCTATTTAATGATCAGCAAAAGAATGATACTGGTCCTAACAAGACATAATCGAGGACTAGGTTAATGCACATTAATGTTGTGCAGGATATTAAATTTTAAGAAATTCCGCGAGGTCAGTCAGTGACGTGTGGTAGTTACATCATCAGCAAATCGAGTTACTCATTTACTCGCTATCTGGTTGCACCACTCAGAAACCATCTTTAAGTTTCATTTTAAGATGCTTTTTACAAGTAATTTTAAACATGCCCTCACTCAAATTGCTTTTAAATTTCAGAGTCTAGATCATAAACACTATTATATGTCTCAAACTTGGCATTAAATTACAATTTCAATGCATTCTCAACCTTTTGTAACCTTTTGTAATTTAAATAGGTAAAAAATTATTTCACGTACGAATGACAACTAATTTGGCAGCTCTCCTGTTGGTACTGTTTGTAAATGCAACTGTGTATGTTCCTGCTGTAGATATCAGATCACCTGTTTCACTTGTTGTAGTAGCGTTACGTACAATCAGACCAGTTTGATTAATTGCGTAGAGTCCATTTAAAATTGGAGAAACGCTGTCGTCGAAATTGGTGATTTGATAAGGAGTAACAACGTTTGAGGTTGGCCTAACAGACCACGCTGTGCCATTAGGTCCATTTTCACAGCTGAGCACAGTATTAAGAGTTCCCTCGTAAACAACGGTATTTCTTAGGGACGTTATGCAATCCTCGTATGTACCTGAATAGAAAACAAACATTTCTCTTTACAGTGCCACGAAGCCTTCGATACAGAATGTAAATTCCAGACACAGCATTACGCATCTTAAGAATTCCCTCTTGAACATTTATAAAATACAAATGTTTCTCCAGCTAGTGTGAGATAATAATGTCACATGATGCCTAGCTAACAACCGTAGAATGATGATGATGATGATGATGATGATGATGATGATGATGATGATGATGATGATAACAATGAATTATGAAAAACTGACGTTTAAAAAATGCGTAAGAAAGAGCCAAGGTAGGGGCTTTGACAGGCTATTCCAGAAATAACATAACACGAGAAATTATGTTGACAGATTTTTATCCATCCGAAGTTTTGCATATTGAGGGATTACATTCAGCTTATATCTGCATTCAACTGCAGAAATTCAAAAGGGGAAGTGCAGGCATCAGTAGCGCAATATGAGCGATATCTTTATCTTTCCTAACGTTAATGCAGCACGTTGACTTTTCTTTCTTCGGCTTTTATGGAAGTTAAGTTTTGTTGAAACTGAGTAATCTCAAACACACGGCTAGCATAAGCGCAACGTCAGGTTGGTCTTCTTGTATGGGATAAGCAAAATCCAAACAGTTAAGCTGATGATTAAAGTGTTTTTGAGGAGTAAAGTTGATGAACTGTACGTACCATTTCCGAAAGAAGTAAATATTATCAAAACAGTTGCTACTGTTAACAATACATTTCTGCTTCGATCGGCCATTCTGATCAGCGTAGCTTATGTTGTGATCACTTTCCTCCTCAAATTCCTTTCTCTCTGCAAACACAACAGGCGAAAGAATCAGAAAATGAGGGGAAGAAGACGGACGGAGTTTCGCGACGAATTACACAAAGGCCTATTGTCAACGAGTTCCCGTCTAAAGACGCCATTCTGATATTGTTAATTCCTCTAAAGCAGCAACCAATTTTAACAATACACCCGACAGACACAGTTATATTGCGCGAGACCTTGTTTTGTACTCGCATAGACGCTATGAATAAATGGTATCAATACTCATCGTAATACCTTAAAAGTGAATCCATAGCCAAAGATGTCTATTCTGCCGTCAGTTCGGTTCAATTGATCAAAAATATCCTCACAACCTCAATATTGTGCTTCACTTTCGCTCTTTCTCTATCTGATCAGATATCGTCAACAGAGAAAGACCGTCCTGAAAATAACACTCGGGGCATTAACTGAAACTGTCTACCGTGTACTACATTGAATTTTTACCAACGCGCTGTGCTACTCGTGAGGACGTGTCTATGCATTGGCTAATGGCAGAAGCGACATGTTGTTTACAAGAACTCGGCCACCCAGTGAGTGCTCTGCATGCACTGCGTGTGTCTGAGACAGGGCATATTTTAACTGCATAACTAGTGGGACAAATGTCCCAGTAGTCTTAGGATTTGTCCTAGTAGTTAGGCTGACATGTCCCAGGCAATGTATGTTTAAAGTATAGGTAGTGGGACATGGTAGTTGAGCATGTTGCAAGAGTTTCAAGATTTGCCCCAGTAGTAAAATAAGAATTAGTAAAACGCATTGTCATGAAATTCCCATAAAAAGGTTATTAACTTTTTCGGGAGATGAATTCCTAAAAAAGGTCATCAAAGTTTTCAGAGACGAGTTCCAAAAAAGGCCATGAACTAGACTCATGGCTGATTTTGTCCCAGTAGTCTAAATTACTTAAATTTACATTGGTCTGAGATGAGTTATTACTTTCTATATATACCGAGTATTTATACGTCTACGAATGAAGGTACAGTGTACATGTGATACATAAAACAATGGTTGCCGTTTTAGGGTTTGTCTACGAAAGCGGAAAGTCAACGAAAGGGACTGATGAGCAAATGAAAAGAACACGAAATTAGTTTGAATAAATGTCTTTCGATTAAGTCGTATTTTTGAACTTTACCTTTTCTAAAATGTAGATTAAGTTCAATCTAAAGAAAAGAGTGGTGAAAAGCTTCATATTGAGCATGAAACTATATGAATCGGAGACATGAACAAAATTGGAAAGGCAGAAATGGTGAAGCTCGAAGCATTTGAAATGTGGCTATCAAGAAGACTGGTCAAGATCAGCAATTAGGATTATAAAATAAACGCGGAGATGTTGCAACTGGTGCTGGAGGAGATATAATTTTCAGTACAATAAAGAGGAGACAAATGAACTGGATTGGTCAAAAACTGCATTGAAATTTTTTCACGAGGACAGTTCTCCAAGGAAGAATTGAACAGAAGAAATCTCAGGAAGAACAAAAAAGTATGATATTGATTAAGCAAATAGATGAGGATATTGGAAAATTAAGGAAGAAGGCACAAAATAGAAAAGAATGGCGTAGTTCGAATCTTGGACCTGCCTAAGCGCAGAACACGAAGAACAGGAGGAAGAGGAAGAAAAGTTGAAAGTTGCTTGAATTGCGTTAATATTTCTTAGTTTTTATAGCGTCACTGAAGTACCTGTCTGTGGCGCTGGGACATATCTAGCAAATCTTAGAAGGCGCATCTTAAGATTAGCTGAAATAACCTTTCTTGCATATGAGCAAGAATATTTCAGATTTTCAGCAGAACTTTGCTATGTTCTATGTTCTTTCAATCTAGCAATATGGCGTCATACCTTGTAAATGACAGTGACTTCCTCCTTGCACGAACCGATTCAAGTCGACAAGTGGAGCACAGACGAAGGCGCAGACCAATAGACGTTTGCTAAACTAGCCTGTCAACAACAAAAGGCAAAGTGGACCTAGAGCTTTCTAGTCGTGCATGCAAAACTCATTGGGCGTGCAGGTATGCACAAACCCTCCGCTCATCTCATCTCAACCGTGGACGTAGACAAAAAAATCAAGGGGAAGAAGAGGATAAGCAGTTCCTTAGGCTAACCCCGAGAGGCAAGGCCTACGAATATGAATTGTTACCGAATTCATTTTTCTTAGCCTCGGCATATGAAGGCGGGTGGCCATTTCTCTTCCTCACCGTCTCTCTTCCCACTGACAGTGTACGGCCAGTGTATTCATTCTATTCGAGTTGGCAAAAAGCGCAGATAATTTTATGAAAAAAATTTTTTTTGCCCTGGTGGGAATTTGAACCCCACACCCTCCTCTCGTTTGATAATACAGCATGTTAGGCAATGGACTTTCACGCACCTATACTGCAAAAAAGACGAAAGGAAATACATCGAAAAGCGGTCTAGTCAACTTCTTGCCTTTGTAACAATAGAAGGCAGAGTCTCACAAGGCGGAGGAATTCCGATCCTTTGGCCCAATCAGGATTTCACGCTGCTACGCCCCACCACCTGATAATAATAATGACAATGAAAGTGATATATACAATGACAACGATGCAACTATCAATGATAGAGATAATGATGAAGGTAGTGATATGGTAACACTACATACACGTGGCTTCTCTCTAGGCGTACGTGTTTCAGTCCTATTACAATATGGGCCACACATGCAAAACAAAAATTCCTCAGTCAAGTTACGGCGGCCCTTTCAATCTTTAGTTAAAATATTTTTAAGTCGTAAAAACAACTTTTGTGGTCTTCTGAATAGACACAGAAACGTTTACCTCCATTTGTTTACTTAAATTAGAAGGGAGTGGCTGAATGGAAAAGAGCAAAAACCGCTTCTCCATTCAGCCACTCCCTTCTAATTTAAAACTCTTCACCATCCGGCAACCCCGGTCTACCTGAGCATCCTCCTATCTCACTCTTTCCAGCCCCTCAGTCACTACTCATCTCAAATTCTCCAAGCAATCTATTTACTCGATCCACGAACGATCTCATTTCTGAATTCCGCATGCGCCACTATTGCCGCTCACTACCCTGTTCATCAACTCCGAATCATTTCAACCTCTCACATCTTAATTGTCACCCACCTTAACAATCACCTCTGCCAATCAAATTTTCGGAGTAGCTGGCATGTGCTCAGAAGAAGAATTTCAGGTTAAGAACGATTCGAAAGAAGTTGAGTAATTATTAGCCACTCAGAATTGAGCATTGCTAAAACATAGAAGTAGGAGTAGATGTTAAACTAGTAGAAACACACACATCACTATTCTCTCTCATGATCATTATCATTTTATCATTACCATTGTCATTACTGTTATCTTTGTCGGTGCCCCGTCCTTGTCATCATTATCCTTATTATGAATAAGATTATCGTTATCATCTTCACTTCATCATCTTCAGCAGCATAATTTTCATTTATCATCTTCACTTCATCATCTTCAGCAGCATAATTTTCATCATCATAATCGTCGTCGTTATCAGCATCATCATCATGATGATCATCATCTTTGTCGTCATCATGCGGTTGGGTGTAACACCATAGATTAATGACTTCGCTATCATTATCTTTACTTTACCTATGGCTTCTGGAGGCATTTGTGGTCTTATAGCGAAGACAGGAAGTTCGCATGGGCGTCTAGGCAATGAGTTTCTTTTAGTTTGGTTTCACGGTTCAGATGAGATGTAGGCCTACTGAAGGTGTGTGCATCTCTGTAGGCCTATACCAGCAATGAGTTGTGCATAAAGAACTTGACAGTTTTAGCGACCCGCCTTGTATTTTGTTGATGACAGGCAACTTCAGCCAATGACTGTTAATTTATATTCGTCTATGCTCCACTAATCGACTTGTATCGTATCGTGCAAGGAGACAATCTCTGCCGCTTAGAAGGCGTGGTCTCCAACTGAGCCACAAGGAGTCAACTGTCATCCATTGCCCGTCCACTGTCAGTCTTCTGTGTGTTGTGTAATGTGTATCTGAAGCCCTTGAGATCAATTGTATGCAGCCAGCCGTAGATCTTAGTCTATTACACTACTTAGTGTATATCATAAAAAACAACTCACACACAACCAAAAGGGTTATCATATGTAATAAATTAAATACATCAGTATATATATATATA
The DNA here is from genome assembly GCA_963556255.1 of Allolobophora icterica. NCBI lineage: Eukaryota > Metazoa > Annelida > Clitellata > Crassiclitellata > Lumbricidae > Allolobophora > Allolobophora icterica. The sequence continues at coordinate 5,918,893 of OY744610.1, read as the reverse complement.
TGTGTGTGTACATATACATTGGTGTACTTGTATAATATTATGATATTATAAATATAATGAAAAGCAAGTAATAAAACGCGTCTGCCCTTATAAATCACACAGGCGCCATCAATGTACATACAGGTGTGCTTAACACAAGTGATCCAGTTGCCAAAATATAAACCATTGTACATAGATATATAATCATATATAAGCGTTAGCTAATACACATCAATATATATATATATATATATATAATATATATATATATATATATATATATACTTTCATGCGCACATTTAATATTGATGCAAATGTCTCGGTTCAAGTTGCCTGAGAGAAATTACCGACTGCGCGATCATAAAACATTGTAATACTATAATATAGTATTATTTCGTGTTTATTGACAAGCTCACTGAGAAGCCGCAGTAAGTTACATTGAAACAGTTGCAAAATGACGGAATAATAATTATTATCAAGACCCTACAGAACACACGTATTGGCAGCCTGTTAGGCGCCTGCTCATTTTACTGCTGTCACTAGGGAGTGGAAGGCTGAGTCGACTTAGATATGGCTTGCGGATATCGAACCGTGTCTTTCAAGATGTTATGTTCTTCATGCAAAAGAGTATTACCATTCATTGATGCCCCTCGCACGGATTCGGAACGTTGCTACAGCATGTTGAAGTTTTATAGTGCTAGGTTTGCGTTCCGGACTTATTCGTCGGTTTTTGGCAAGGATTTTGTGCGTTTAGAAGGTACATTGTTCGCAAGTCACCTTGGCCTACGTGACTCCATCAGGTCCATTCTTCTTTTTTACGATCTAGTCTCAACCATGCATACACACACCGTGTAGGCCGCCTTCAGCCGGGCGTTTTCGTCTCGGCCGAAGACAACCGTCGCGGGTCACTGAGAGACCTCGACCCCTATGGAGACACTTCAATCTACGACCGGCACACGAAGAATGTCTCCTTTACGTAGTCCTTGTGCCTCGACGTTTAGCCAGGCGTGCAATGTGCATCCTCTTCTACCAGTGAGGGACTGCTGAGCGGCAGCGTCGTCGTGTGCTGCGAGCTCTATCATCTGTTGCCGCTCTACTCTATCGATGCAACTTGGTCCAAAGACTCTGAACATCCAAACCATCTGTCGACGGGAATCCGTAGGTTGGTTCTACGTGTGTGCGTGGGCTCACCACTGGTGACTCTTCCAGCTTACTGTGCATTATTTTGCTAATTAATGTAATATTTTCCTTCGTAATGGCATTTCGCATCATATAGGCCAGAGTAGACATTGCCTATCTCTCTCTCTCTCTCTCTCTCTCTCTCTCTCTCTCTCTCTCTCTCTCTCTCTCTCTCTCTCTCTCTCTCTCTCTCTCTCTCTCTCTCTCTCTCTCTCTCTCTCTGTCTCGCTTTCTCTCTCTGTCTCGCTTTCTCTCTCTGTCTCGCTTTCTCTCTCTGTCTCGCTTTCTCTCTCTGTCTCGCTTTCTCTCTCTTTCTCTCTTTCTCTCTGTCTCTCTGTCTCTCTGTCTCGTCGTAACAACCGTCATTTGGCTCATTCTCGACTATTTCCTTTCACTCGTCTGGGTAAGCCATTGGTGCTTAGTACCCTTTTCACATGAGACTTAGACCTTTTTCAAAAGACTTATTCACCAATTAATCTGAGTATGGACTTGGCTTTGGTGTTCTACCTGTGGATGCTTTTTGAGTATACGGTACATCAGTGCCATAGACGTTGTAAGTTTCCTATGAAAAGCAAGTAATAAAACGCGTCTGCGCTTATAAATCACACAGGGGCCATCAATGCCCAAACAGGTGTGTTTAACATAAGTGATCCAGTTGCCAAACATACGCATGAAGCATAACTACACGTGCGACATAGATATTCACGGTCGATGTTCTTGCGTATTTCATGGAACTGACGGAGAAATGCATACGATGGAATAACGAGTGAAGTAATGTAATGTAAAGAAGACAAATACAGTTGTAAAGTAGTTTCAAAGATGATTTAGTAACTTCAATGGTATTCAGGAAATAGGCAATTGATATGAAAGACCAATTCGAATTTCACATTGAAAGTATTTCACATGAAATTCATAATTTCATTTTAATATTTAATCGGAGCATTTTAAGGTAATGGAATAAACGCGCAAAATGTGTCGTTACATGATGCGCAGAAATAGCAAAACATTGTCGCAAATAAAACGATTCAGAAATGAATCAATTGCTGTATTACATGCTTTGATATTTGAAACGAAACACGAAATCCGGATGGGAAGGTGGTAAACACCCACCCCTTGGTAGCCGATGTCGCAAAAAAACTTGGTAGCATGAAGGTCAATAGTTGAACATTAGGGTGGAGTGAAAAAAGTAAAAATTCTAGAAAATGATCGTAATAGTGATGGATAGTTGCCTTTTGGTATAGTTAGTTTTCATGCAAAATATTTCTTTTAAATTCATTCGGGAAGATGTGCCCCAACGAGTTTTAAAATTTTAAATTTCTTTGAAAAAATGTCAAATTTAGGAAAATTTTAAATTTTTTTAGAATTTTTAAAACGTTAACTCTAAGTGTTTAGGCATTTAATTATGACGTATTCAATGACCATGCAAGAGAAAATTTATAAAATCTGCCTTCTAAAATGTGCCCCAACGAGTTTTAAAATTTGACATTTTTCACAAATTTGTCAAATTTTGAAACAATTATATAAACTTTAAAAAAATTAAAAACGCTATCTGTAATAGTGTTTAGGCATTTAATCATGATGTATTTAATGACCATGCAAAATAAAATTAATAAATGATTGTTTGTTAGCACTATTAAATAAACAATATACAATAAACAACCCCAACAGACTATACTTGTTAATCACTGAAATTGAGTCAATACTTATTTTATTCCATTGATTTAACTCGATTTAAATTCTGCTTTTGTATTAAAACAAGGCATTAGTTCCCGTGATTCCAATCTGGCAAGGATAAAACCATGTCTAGATGTTTGTCCAACCACAGCAGCAGATGCTTCAGTAACAATTGAGTTTTACAGAGCGCTCAACCGATTGTGTGTGGCATGGAAATTCTGGAAAATCATTTGCAGCATAATTAAGTTCTGGAATAGCTTTCGATATAAGGCCAAAGTCTTGCAAAACAGTTGAAGCTAACGATCCCGCTGATCGATCCGAAATTGCATATCTGTCACACGCTCTTGCAAATGCTGGCAATTTTTGCGTAGTTGTAGAGATGGAGATAATGTTTCATCTGGAGAATGGTATGTTGACATGAAGACCGTTCCTTCAGCATGTTCATTCTCAATGGTTTCATCCTGATCAGAATTATTTCTTTCATTATCTGTGTTAGATCCTGACGAATTATCTGCTGCCATTCGGTTTTGCCATAATCGGTTTTTAAATATCTGCTTACTCTTTTACCTTCTTGTAGGCCCACTCTTCGTTTATACTTTTTCTGAAGTTTTTTGGAAGCAGTAATAAAGGGATATTGTTCTAAATCTCTGGCCCGATTTGATCAAGGTGCTGTGCGCACTCCATATGGATAACCACAACTAATCGAATCCTGAAACTGTATGTTGCAAGTGAATGCCCATCAGACAATCTGAAAATATTGGCAACATACGTTGTAAGAGTGTATGCTCCGATGTGGTTTTGCATCAAAATGAAACCCTCGTGCAAATATGGTTCTATGCACCTTCGGCATACAATCTCCAGATCAGGTTACCTGCCGAAGTCCATAAGGCTGTTTTCGACCCGGTAGTACAACGAAATGGATTTTTCCGACATCCATAAAGCATCCTCCTTGAAGTGATACACGTTACTGACACTCGGAAACATATCCGTGCTCTAGGACTACGCAGAATCTTGCGATCGAGAAATGAATGTCTACAGGCAAACAGAATACGTGCATTTTCTATTCCAGAACTTAATTTTGCTGCAAATCGATTTAATTGATTGGCAAAACTTAAAAGTAACAGAACCACTGGTCACTTCAACACTTTCCAAAGCTGATCTTGAAGAACTTATCGCCAGTGAGTGTGTGCCAACACTGGATTTTCCAGAATTTCCATGCCATACACAATCGGTTGAACGATTGTAAATCTTTTTATTATTGAGGCATCTGCTGCTGTGGTTGGGCAAGCATCTGGACATGGTTTCATCCTTGCCAAATTGGAGTCACGAAAACTAATGCCTTGTTTTAATACAAAAGCAGAATTTTAATCGAGTTAAATCAATGGAATAAATAAATATTGACTCAATTTCAGTGATTAACAAGTATAGTCTGTTGGGGCTGTTTATTGTTTATTGTTTATTTAATATTGCTAACATACAATCATTTATTATATTTTGCATGGTCATTAAATACATCATGATTAAATGCCTAAACACTATTACAGATAGCGTTTTTAATTTTTTTAAAGTTTATACAGCTGTTTCAAAATTTGACAAATTTGTGAAAAATGTCAAATTTTAAAACTCGTTGGGGCACATTTAAGAAGGCAGATTTTATAAAAAAAAATTCTCGCATGGTCATTAAATACGTCATAATTAAATGCCTAAACACTTACAGTTAATGTTTTAAAATTATTTTAAAAAATTGAAATTTTCCTAAATTTGACATTTTTTCAAAAATTTTCAAATTTTAAAACTCGTTGGGGACATCTTCCCGAACGAATTTAAAAAAAAATATTTTGCACAAGAACTAACTATGCCAAAAGGCAACTATTCATCACTATTACGATCATTTTCTAGAATTTTTATTTTTTTCACTCCACCCTATTGAACATGTGTCTCTTTGCCACACTTTATAACCACACACCAAATACATCAGATTCATCCATAGTCACCAGTGGTCTCTGGAGACCGACAGACCGTCAGCACCTCAACACCAAGCTGATTGCCTGCGGGTTGATCCCCGGATTCTTACCTGGTAACAAAACTGACCTCAGTAATAGCCTAGCTTTGCAGACATGATTTCATGAAGTAGGCCTACAAGTGTGATTGACCTGTCTAACGCAGCTGTTGTGTGGCGCTGAGATTTACATTTACATTTGCAAGTGATGTAGCAGATAAAGATAACCGAATAATACCCAGTAAAACACTTTTAGAGAATTATGTAGGTAAAATGTGAACCATTGTAGCTGTCACGACATCTAGCGAGCGCACAAGAAACCATTGATCTGCCTACTATTAAATTATACTAAAGGCTATGTAACCTATTTGTAATCGCAAATTTATATTGATATAGCGCAGAAATAATACAACATCGTAGCAAATAAAAACGCTAATATGAGAATTGTGAAACCTATGCCTAACTGAAATTTTCCAACTAGTGGAGTTTATTTTTAGAGGAATTTATTTTGTCGAGTTAATCTTAACCCATGCACAACTTCTAACAGAACACTGCTTTTAGACAAACTAGGGCATTCGTTTCGGATTAATAAAACGTATGTCTTTGATAAGTGGGAGGATTGCGTTGGAAAGTATATCCTGTGTATCGTGGAATGTATCTCCGTCCCGAAAAGTCAGGTTCCTCATCGATAGGTTCCTCGTCAATATACCTGAGACAGCATTAAAAAATTTGAATTTACGAGAAATAATCTATATCACTATATTTAATTTAATTTAAAGCAGTCCGAAACTGGCAAATGACAATCAAGTTTTTTATTATTAATTATTAAATTTGTAACGCACGCACGGTCACACCGAATGGTGAATCTGAGGCGCGGAATATGTGTAGGACAATGCTACGTGTGTTTTTCAAAGAAACATTTAGACAATTAAGCCAAGTAGCTGGCACATTTGAGAATGAATTATGATAATATAATATAATAAACAACGATATGAGCTTCATATTGCGCTAGATATAGCACACTCAGAAAATGTTTTCGATCTGCCGAGACTTGACAGACGAAAAATAAAGCATAGATTTTAAGGCATTTCAATTGCACTATGACCTTGGATGTCGTCGGAATCGCCTTCGGCAGAACCCAGGAAAGAATCGGCAACACCAACAACAGCAAACAACAGTTGTAAGGAGGAGACAACCCAAGACAACGGACAGTACAACTTCGATAGACAACACCATCTCTTTGCCTGCAAACACAGTTACATTTGAGTAGCCTAGGTATTCGAGGTAAACAAGAAATGTTTTCAAATATGTCGCATTTCCAAGCTATTTAGGGGTCTACTATTGTATTCTCTGCCTTAGTTAAGTAAACACAAACTTGCAGTTGGTTATTATGATGTAATATTATATTCATAGCATTTCTGTTAAATTCAATAACTGCGAATTTGGTATCAAGTTATTTCTACTTTGATTGCAGCAAGCGCCTGTGTCAGATTTTCCATTGTCTGCCGTAAGACCTTCCTACGTTAATATAATATTTATGTGATTATCAACATGTAACAGACGAAATTTAGGAAACTTGAATCGCAGCAAGTTTGTTTTAAATAAATTAATAAGCATCATTTATTTACATTTGACAAGCGAAGATGCATTTTATTAAACGATAACATATATAAAAGACTTATGTGAAATAAACTATAGCAGATGCAGATTATAAAGTCGCACATGTACAACTAAGTACAACTAAGGATGCATCAATAGACTAAACTACTTTTAAACATATTAGATCTAACAGTAGGTAACATGAAAGAATGTCCTCTATTGCGGAGTGAGTACTTTTCCTCACGAGGAGGTGGGACGAGCTAATGAATGCGGTGGCGGAGGAACTACGTTTTTTTGGAAGAGCTCGAGCAATCAGCCCTGCAGTGCGGTTCTTTCCACATTTTTGCCATCTGCGAGACTGTCAAAACTGAGTCTTTTCATAACGATGGAAAATAACTGAATATTAAAGTACGTAACCACCAGTGTCGGGTACACAGGATAACGCGGATAAGTTAACAAGTTAGCACTAACAGAAGCACTTTGATTTGAGATTATGTCCTGTACGGTGTACACTGTGTACACGGTGTACACTGTGTACACGGTGTACACTGTGTTACAGCAAATACAGGTTCTGCCTTGTCTTAACTGAGATTACCCCCAAGAGTGTCTACTAAATAATTTCTGGACCGACCTCTAAGGTATAATGATTGTTCTGTCTTAGAACGTTGTATGGTTCCACATATTCAGAAGGACGTGTTTTTCTGGGTTCTAAGTTTCATAAACTTAACCGTTAACGTTATATAACATAACATAACAGAGATTGAAACTTACTTCCTGGTATTTGTTGAGTTGACACTGTTTGCGGAGGAATGGTTGTCGATGGCGTTGAAGTTGTCGTCAACTGCAATGAAGTAGTTTTAGTTTGTGGTTCCGTGACAGATGTCGTGGGTAGTGAAGCACTTGTCGTTTGCTGTTGAGTAACCGTAGTTGGTGGTTGAGTAGTTGTCGTTTGTGTTTGAGTTGTAGTCGTTGGCGAATCAGTAGTTGTTTGACCACAGGAAACTAAATAAATCAGTCAGAACAAAATTGTTTTATAGGTCACTTACATTGTGGGTTCTAAATCTGCGCTAGAACACCCAAACTGTGCTTGATTTACGATACATTGTTTGGACATTTTTATTTCTCTGTGGCTTTGCTAATTTGAAGGTTCTAGCCATCTTATGGACTACCTCAGGGCTCTGTCCTCGCCCCCCTTCTGTTCATTTTGTATACCTCGGATCTAGCTGGGGTTCTTGGTCCAATGGGTGTTTTGTCTCACCAATACGCTGATGACACACAGGCATACCTCCCTGGTCCAGCCAACTCAGCTGCTCTTATGGTTGAACGCATCCTGGAGGCTTCCTCTGCTCTTGATCTCTGGTTGTCCTCAAATCGCCTTCGTCTTAACTATGATAAAACCAAGTACATTTGGCTTGGCAATCGTGTCCAGCTTGCCAGGATTGATGCTGACTCTCTGCGCCTCAGGTTTCCCAATGTGTACTTCTCCTCCTCTGTCCGTGATCTTGGATTTGTCCTAGATCCTACTCTTTCTCTATCTGATCATGTCAATAGTGTCTCTCGCTCGTGTTTTTACTATTTACGCCAACTTCGTGCCATTCGCCAGTCTCTTCCGCTGCATGCGATTGTGACCTTGGTTCATGCTCTGATCTGTACTAGGATTGACTACGGAAATGCTGTCTATATTGGCCTGTCCTCTACTAACACATCTAAACTTCAGTCCATCCTTAATGCTGCTGCTCGCCTTATAGGGGGCATCATGAAGTTTGCCCATATCTCTTCCTACATCCGGGACTCCCTTCACTGGCTTCCCATTCACCAACGCATTCAATTTAAGGTCCTTTCCCTCATGCGTAACTGTCTTGTTGGCTCAGCTCCGCTGTATCTCAGGGCTTACTGCACCCCAGTTTCCAGTTTGCCTGGTCGGGCCTGTCTCCGGTCATCTGCCCGTGGCCACTTGTTAGTCCCTTGGATGCGCAGTGCTACTGCCCAGTCCCGTAGTTTTGCGGTTGTGGGCCCTTCCAGTTGGAATAGCCTCCCTCAGGGCTTTAGGCTTGTCCTCCTCTCTCTGTCTCCTGCCCAGTCTCGCAAGCGCCTGAAAACATTTCTCTTTGTCAGTGAAGACACTGACACGGGTCGGGAGCGCCTCTGATTTTGAGTGGCGCTATATAAATCCTCGATTACAATTACAATTACAATTACAATCGCATTCTGATTAAACTATAATCTTGTGGCTCATATCCAGGGTTTTCTCACAGCTTAACCTATTAAGCGAAACTAAGCTAAAGGATGATGTTGAAGTGGCTCCTTCTATTGCCGTGACAAAATGTTCTACCGGTTGCTCAAATGTTAATTAAGTGGCTAATGAGCTTCACACAATTACGTCGCTCATTAACTATGCTTCTCTCCATTTTTGCAATTGATTTGTAATTCATCTCTGGCCCAGGGTTCTGGTCTCTCATAAACTTAAGGATTTTTTAGATGATTTCGCTCCGTTTTTGCAATTAATTTGCAACTCCTGTCTGGTCCAGGCTTCAATTCTGGTCTCTCATAAACTGGCTGTTGTTTTTCCCTCTACCAAGCGACAAGGTCTGGATCCCAATTCTCCCTCAAGGCCGACATTCAACCTTTCCTTTCTTTCTAAGCTCCTGGAAAGATGTGTTGCTTTTCAAATGGTCCACTACCTCGACTCTAATTCCCTCATGCCTCCATTTCAATCTTAATTTAGGAAATCTCTCAACCTTAAACCTGAATCCTTACTATTTCGGCTGCTACCCGATATTTTTCAGCTTCGATCCATCAGCTGTCACTACAATGGTCCACGCTTTGAGCTGCGCTCGGGTTGACTTTGGCAAAGCTCTGTACATTAGCCTTTCCTCCTCCAATATGCACAAACTTCTGTCTATTCTTAATGCTGTTGCTGGGTTTATAGGTTGTATTCCTAAGTTTGCCCACACCTCTGCCTTTCTTTATTCGTGACTGCCTTTCTTTATTCGTGACTTCCTCCATTGGCTTCCTGCCCAAATGAGAATTCAGTTCAAAACCTCACCCTCATCACCAACCGCCTCACTGGGTCTGCTCCATCTTATCTATTGAATGTCTGCATCCCGGTTTCTTCCTTTCATGAGAGGGCCTCCTTGCGATCTTGATAACCTTTCTTTTAGCCGGTTTTGGCAGTGATGCGGGTCGAGAGCGCCGTTGATCTGAGTGGCGCTATATAAGCATTCGCTTACAATTACAATTACAATAGCGTGCAATAATTGACGTGTTGTGGAATGTATTTCCCAGATTAGATTTTGAAATTTCATTTGATAAATAAAAATATTACTAGCTTGGAATCTTATCGCGCCTCTAATATGCTGATTAGTGTAACCATTGTACTTTTATGAGCTACGCTAAGCAGGATGTGATCTGGCATTAATAAGCACGTTTTTGATTCACTCACCTTGTCTGGTCACACCGAAATCAGGCGCATTCTTAGCCAGATATGAGGGTCCACCGGTGGGTGCAGGAATCGTCATAAGACAATCGTAGGTCGCAAAACTGGTGTTATTAACGATGATGTAAGATGTAGAGCTGTACAAATATATAGTCCTGTTTGAAGGTAGGAAGGACTTTATGGGTGTAGTTGTAGTATAAAGCTGACCATTAGATGTGCAGTTCATGGCGACATTGATCGGAGCAACTGGATGATCAGCATAAATGATCGTGCATGATATGTTAACCCTCCCAGAAGGCGATTCGCTGCAGGAACAAATCGGACCAGACCCTGCAAGAAAGTCAGTGACTTAAAATACTGAATTAAATTACGATTTCAATTTTAGCACATTAATTTTAATGATTATATCCATAAATATTTGGTATTTAGCATTTATAAAGTTGAAGGTTCATTCTCACAAAAAGAAACCGTGTTTCTCATTATCTTATCACTTATCAAATTGACACTGACATAAAGTTCCATGATTTGGTTGGCTTCAGAGTGTCAATGTCGGCCTCTTAGCCTTACAATAGTTCAGAAAAAAATGAATGAACTGTTTATATTGTTATTCATTACGTGAAATTCAATCGCTCGCTTGCTTAGCTGTTTCCAAATAAACCTCCAATAGCGGGTATATGATTAGTTCATAATTCTCTTGAAAGGTAGAAAAGGTCTTTTGAGTTATCAGACATTCACCGGTCGAGATAATTAATTATTAATGTGAATTAATGCAGTGATATAGATGATTTATGACAGAGAGATGAATAAAAAAATATATATTAAAAAATGGCAAATGGAATAAAGCTTGGAAGGACTCTGTAACGCTCGCTTTAGCGAAAGAATGCTAGTGGATTTAACAAGACACATACAGTTCATATTCATATTTGTAAAGGATGTAGGAAGTTACACGAGCTCAGTCAGCGCATGTGGTTGTGACATCATCAGCCAATTTAACCTATAATGGGAAACTGAGTTTTTCTTTGGCTCGCTATCTGGCTGCACTTATAAACCATCTTTAAGTTGCATTTTAAGATGCCTTTGACAAAGAATTTTAAACACGGTCTCACTCAAACTGCTTTCAAATTCCAGAGTCCAGGTCATCAACACTATTATCGGACTCAAGCTTGGCATTAAATTCCAGTTTCAAGGAATTCTCCGCCTTTTTTAATTGAAATAGATAAAGACTGCTTTCTTACGGATGACAACTAATTTGACAGCGATCCTGTTTGTGCTGTTTGCAAAATCAACTACGTAAAATCCTGCAGTAGATATCGGACCGTATGTTTCATTTGTTGCAGTAGCGTTGCGTACAATCAGACCCGTTTGATTAATTGCGTAGAGTCCCGTTAACGTCGGAGAAACGGTATCATCAAACTTGGTGATTTGAGAAGCAATAACCGCGTTCGAAGTTGGCCTAACAGACCAAGCAGTGTCATTAGGTCCATTTGTACAGCTGAGCACCGTATCCTGCGCTCCCTCATAAACAACGGTATTCCTTAGGGATGTTGCACATTGCTCGAAGGTACCTGAATAGAAAACAAACATTTCACAACAAAGTCTTCGGCATAGAATCTAAATTCCAGAAACAGCATTAGGCCTACGTGTCTTCAAAATTCGCTCGTGAACATTTCGTCAGTCAAAAAGAAATGTTTCTTTAGCCAGTGTGAGAATAATAATATAACATGATGCGTAGCACTAATAGAATAATGATGATGATGATGATGATGATGATGATGATGATGATGATGATGATGATAATGATGATGAGAAGTTGACTCAAGAAATGTGGAACAAAGAGCTAAGACAGGGACTTTGCGAGGCTCCGCCAAAAATAATACGAGAAAATACGTTGAAGAACCTTTCCCATAAGAATTTGTTTATGTCGAAGGATTGCATTCAGCTTTTATCTGCATTCAGTTTCAAAAATTCAAAAACGGAAGTCAAAGTGCAATATATGAGCAATTTCTTTATCTTTCCTAACTTTAGACACGATTCACAATGCAGCACGTTGATTTTTATTTGTTCGGCTGTTGTCCAAGTTAAAGCCCTAGGTTTTAGGTTTGGCGGTTTCCCTCGTAGAATGAAGTGACCAACGACTGTAGGCGGTTCAAGTAAGCATCTGTCGGCCAATGGGCGTTGATTTCATTTTGGTTTACACATCTTACAAGCATAGGCTGCTGAATTTAATTATATGCATAGCCTAGGCAACATCGTCCGCTTTGTGGAATGGAGGCGAGGCGCAGGGACGGTCGGTCGATCGGTGGTAGCCCCCACCCTAGGCCCTTCACCCTCCCTCTGGCCCTCTAGCGGTCGGACGGATGGATGGAGATGCATCGCTAGGGCAGACTAGACCCGACAGGGCATACCCCGTACAGGCCCTACCTCGATCAATTGACCACTTGTATATATATAACCGAGCTGTGGGTCGACTAATTTGTGTATACGAAAGCCAGGTAAGCTGGCTAGAGGTCATACCTGTACTTCTAGAATGTATACAAGTTGTTCCAATTATCCAAATTTACCCCCCCATACACTCATATTACTATGGAGTTCATTGCTATGAAGATACTTACAGGGTTGAGAAACAAGTCTGTAGTTTCTATATGCGATTAGATTGCCATGAACAAATACGAACTTACTATTGTGGTAGATGGCGATCAAGAGGAAGCCATACGGGCATTTTTTGCTCACAACAACTGGAATTTTGAAAAAATTGGTAATTATGAAGACGATGCGTATATATATATATATATATATATATATATATATATATATATATATATATATATATATATATATATATATATATATATATATATATATATATATATACTGAAATTGTATAAATTGTTTTGTGTGGTGAACCCTGTACAAGTAGGCCCTATTGTTCTTCAGGTAGCGCTATACGTGCGCAAATAAGATTGAACTAAGATTTATAAATATTAAATTAAATTGCATTTATTATCCTTGCAAATATTTAGCTCAAACCATGCTATAGAAATACATAGTAATAATAACATCAGCAATGTTAGTATAATGACAACTGATGTGAACAGCAGTAACAGCAGTAATGATAATAAATGGCCAATTAAAAATGTAATTATTAAAATTACCATGATTATTATTATTACGATATGTAATAAGACAATAAACATATGCATAACCCAGCTAAGCTGTCGTTCAAGTCAAGTCGAAAGAGCTAATTGTATGTTGATGACATTATAAATATATCTCCAACCAATCGAAACTGCCTTTGTTCCAATTGCAGAGTTGGAACCACCAAAGAGAAGAAAATCTTGTATGGATGCCGCTTCGAAGGAGGTCTTGGTCGCGTCCAATGGAAATAGTACAGAGTCAGAAATTGAGGCTCAAAACAGTCATGACATTCAAGTGTCAGCTGATCATTTGCAGCTGCAGGGTGAAAATCATCAATCGGAAGGCGCCTGTCCTCTTTGTTTTCTCTCTCCGTGCGTGGGTTCTGCATCTCCAGGTTGGCTTGGCGGAGGACAAGCAGCGCATGCAGCTAACAGTCCAATACGAAGAGTAATTTATGGAAAATATTGGAAGATCATTTGCAACTTGGGTGGGTGGACGAGCCCATTATATCTGGCCAAGAAACTAACGGAATCGAACGGTGTACTTCACATGCGGGAAATAATGCCAGATTGCGTAGTGCGAAAAGTGAGATCGTTGTATCCGAATCCAACAGGCACGCCTTACATGGGCCACAAGTGGGAGTAACATTGATACTTTGGATAATTCGCCGGACTTTGTTTAGACAGAGAGATTTTTATTGTACACTTACTTTCTGACATAAAGCAGAATTTTATCGATTGTGAGCTGCTTATGTACACCTGTCATAGCTATGATTCAATGTAACATAACATTCCCCCATTTTAAATTTATATAGCGCCTCTTCAAGATTCCTACTCAGAGGTGGATTTAAACCTGAATTGCCCTCAATTGCTCGGCGCCACACGAAAACCACGTTACGGAGACTAGGTTTTTCATAAGTGCTATGTCAAATCAATTTTGCAATGGCCACAGTCCCTTGTCCGTTCAATCTTCTTTTTTTCTTGCTTGGATTAGGACCTCGTTGAGGGGGGGTAAGCCACAGATTCATTTTTATACAGATTGGAGCATCTTGTTACAGATCGGATGCCCTTCGTGGCATCAACCACAGTTTTCCGCTGTGGACCTAGTCTTGGTGATGAACACATGCCCGCTAGGCAGAGGGTCATCAGGCTTATTTAAATTGAGTCATGTGCTCCCATGTCACAAGGCTGTTATTGGATATTTGCAGCTTTTAGTTGTCAAGCAAAATGCCACTCTTTTTCTACAGTGTGCCCTACTAGCCTTGCCGCTGTTGGTCCGCGACTGCTTATTCGTCAGATATAACCCTGCTTATTTCGCAGCTGACCTCTATTTCTAGAGGTCGTTCCACTATCCGCCACCTGTGGACGCGTGTGATAGCAGTCAGCTCTGCCACACATCAGCTCTGCCACACATCTCTCTGTCCTATGCCAGGCCAAAATCCGGGGAGGTCAAGCAGAGTAGACAGCAGAATGCTAAGGTGGTTATGTGTAATGACGGTTGATGGTTATGTAGCACTGATATGTTTGATTTTAGTGTATCATACAATATTGTCACAGCTCTTACGGTTATTCTACTGTGTAGGGTGCATTGCTTTCATTTGAAAAGCTCTCACTGTCTCCTAATTGGTCGTCATCGGATTCGTCCGAAGAGATTTCACTCTGGCAGGTCTCCTTATCTGCAGAAGTTTCTGTCACAGACTCCGATATTGCTTTAGATGCTGACCACACGGCAATGTACAAATTCCAAATGTTCTCAACAAATACGTAGGTCTTGCGCCGATACACTTTTTTCCCGATTTGGCGACGTGGGTTTTTCGAACGAACAGTCGTGCATATAGACGTGTATGGTCTGTCGACGTGTTCGTTCCAGTCCAAGACAGCCAGATTGCTCCGCAGCTCGTACATTAAATTCCCGTAGTGTATCCGTTTATCCAGATAGATCAGACAAACGTTATTAAAACTTTCCACATAAAATGTGTCGTGGCCTTTGACATAATCTTCAGCGTGCTTGTACACTACCAACGACCGAAGAAAGTCCTGGAGCATTGTAATTGCAGCCTCATTTGAAACAATTCGAACTTCAATCATATGCCCCGGCTCTTTGCAGTGGGAAGTTTCATGGCACTTGCTGTGGTTGTTCTGAAAATGAGGGATGCATGATTCTATGAGCTTACGCAGGGTTTGGGCATCTCCATTGCAATTGTCCATACACCAATAGACGTGGTTTCGAATGGCAGCACCCTTGTCAGAAAGCTCGGGATGCCATGTTTTTCCAATGTTTTTTTGTGCTCCTTGCCCAATTTTTTTCACCCCGGCTGTTATAGGACGGGTGCAGTGCCAGCGGTCATTGGAATTCCTGGCTTGCTTCCTCTCACGTAGGCGCTTGTTGATTGTCATGTTTCGATCATGCACATGATGGGCAACTTTAATGTTGCTGAGATCCAGGCTCTCGTACATCCTGTCGAATCCCACTGCCTCGTGACGCTGTGAACAGTTATCATCATTCCCGTTAATGTGTTGAATATCAACGACTTTGTGAGTTTTCAACCCGATAGCAACATGGTCGGTGTGATAACTATTTCGTCTACAATGATGTCGTGCGTCAGTCATTATAGAGATAGCTCCATCAGGCGACAGTGAAGACTCCTGCGCTCTAGCGCCAAATATAGATTGCTTTCGCAGGTTCTCAGAAATGGCACTAAATGTAACCATATTCCTCCTGCGGAAAAGGTCTGACAATAGTCCAAACCGACTGAAGTCGCTAAAGCGCTCGTACTGTATGGGTGTCATACCAGAGGCCAGGTAGCTCAACATCACTCGGTGGTTGACTTCAAATTCCTTCCGCTCGCTGTCTATTGTGGATGAGGAACTCCACTGAAAGGAGTGTTTTTTCGCACACTCCATATCCACCGACAGCACATGACCACTGTGTGTCCATGACTTCACTGAATACGGCGTCACACATGTGGATGAATGTTGTGAGATTGTGTCGATCAACTGGGCAATGCTGGAGCACTGCCCAACAAAATTCTCATGTGCAGTCTCCAAAGCTGTTGCTGGAGCTGCTGATATTGCTGCTGTGACAGATGCTGGATCAGTCAGTGAAGTTGATTCACTTACTTCTTCCGTGACTGAAGACATCGTGAGTGTCTGCTGCGGATGTTGAGTTGCAGAAGAGAGCTTATTGGTGTCAACATCCATTATGACTTTCACCAGAACTTCTCTCAAACTTTTTACTCCCAACGCCAAGCGAATGTCCTCACATTTTTGCTCAAATTTAAGTTTATCACTGTCGGTTGTAAAAGTTAATTCAAAATGTTTCCTTACAGAAACGTAAGGGTAGCTATAACTCTTGGTAGATCCATCAGACAACCGTTTTTTAAATGTTCGCATGTTGCCAACTGCAACACCTGAAGTCGGTGTCGTTGGTACAGCGTAGTCTCCATCCATCTTTGGAAATAGTTCGATATAATGATACTAATATATGTCCACTAACGAAATACAATGTTATACTACTATAAGGTCCACTACTGAAATAAGATAATAATATAATATACAGACACGAGATATAAGCTGTATCGACTATGCGATTTAAAATGGCTATGAAGTGAAGAAATTACGAAGCTCAACTCTGCTGCAGCGAAATTCAAACTAGAATGAGTACTGCAAACCAAGACTCAATTGTGAAAGGACATTTCCTAAGTTCATTTCCTAAGTTCATTAGCATAATTTGGCATGTGACCTAGTCTCTCTTCCTTAGGCTGTATATTAGCATCTGATACTGGTGCAAATTCTTAGAATATGAAATACAGCTTATTGTCTTTAGTGTTCCGGGTATAATAAGGCAACGGTGACAGCATCAACAGCTGGCATTTATATACAGGTTTACGACCCAAAGCTCGGTTATATATACAAGTGGTCAATTGATCGGGGTAGGCCAGAGGGAGGGTGAAGGGCCTAGGGTGGGGGCTACCACCGATCGACCGACCGTCCCTGCGCCTCGCCTCCATTCCACAAAGCGGACGATGTTGCCTAGGCTATGCATATAATTAAATTCAGCAGCCTATGCTTGTAAGATGTGTAAACCAAAATGAAATCAACGCCCATTGGCCGACAGATGCTTACTTGAACCGCCTACAGTCGTTGGTCACTTCATTCTACGAGGGAAACCGCCAAACCTAAAACCTAGGGCTTTAAGCTTTATCAGGCCTACTAACTAATCTCAGATAGCATGGTTTAAGAACACAAAACGGTTGAGCTGATAAGATTGAAGTGCTTTTGAGGAGTAAAATCGATTAACTGTAGGCCTACGTACCATTTCCGAAAGAAGTGAAAATTATCACAACGGTTGCTATTGCAAGTAAAGAATTTCTGCTTCGATTTTTCATTCTCAGTAGCGTGGCTTATATCGTAAACAGTTTCCTCGTCAAATTCCTTTCGCTCTACAAGCACACCAGACGAAGGAATTAGCGAATCAGGCGAAGAAGATTGACTGACTGAATTTCACCACGAAATTACACAAAACCCTATTGTCAGCAAGTTCCCGTCTAAGACGCCATTCTGAAATTCTCAATTCCTCAAAAGCAATAACGAATTTACCAATACAACCGACGGACGCAGTTATTTTGCCAGATACCTTGTTTTGTACTCGCATAGACGCTAAGGGTAAATGATATCAATTTTCTTTGACTCATCGTAATACTTTAAAAGTGAATCCACACCCAGAGATGTCTACTCCGCCGTCAGTTCTATTCGCTGATTAAAAATATCACCCCAACCTCAATGAATATGCCTCAACTTTCTGTCTTTCTCCGTCTGATCAGGTATCGTCAACAGAGAAAATAAAAACTGTCTTGAGAATAACACTTGGGGGCGTTAACTGAAACTGTCAACTACATTTGAATTTTTACTAACGCTCCGTGCTGCTCGTGACGTGTTCATCCATTGACTAATGGCAAAAGTGGCATTGTTCGCAAGCGCCAGACCCCCTAGTGATTGCTCTGCATGCGATATGTCTCTCACGTGAGTTATTACTTTTCTATATATCATCATCATCAGGATCTGTGGGCCGAAAGCCCGTCGGGGTCCAATGCATGAGTCATCACTTTTTTCCAAAGTCCCCGGTCTTGTGCTAATATTCTTCAGCTGTGCAGATCTTGTTTACACCAATCTTTGAAATCATCTTTCCACTCTCTGTTGGGTCTGTTCCTCCACCCATTTCCATCCATAGTTCCCATTATCACTGCCTTATTTTTCAATTGTCGTCCATTTTACGTATGTGCCCAAATAGACTTAATTAACTCCTCATTAGTGTTTGCATTAGATCTTCCTTTATGTTCAGTCTTCTTCGAACATCCAAATCGTCACCTTCATTGTTGAATTCAGGTGTAGTATTCTCCTATAACAATATTTTTTAAATGCCAATATTTTGTCCTGGTCTGTCTTTTTAATTGTCTATGATTCAGAGAGTCCGCAAAGGTTCACCAGAGAGTCCGCAAAGGTTCACCAGTCACTCTGGTACAGAGTAAAGCAGGGAGGCGACCTGACCGACGACTCTGATGAGCGTAGACTCGGATCCGACCTGGGCTGGTGAACCAAAGTCCTCCGTGCCCACCTTCTCGTGGTGCGGACCGTTAGTACCCTTCCTAGGAAGTACTCTTCCTAGGAGGGGGAACGAACGGGCACGGCAGGCAAAACCAGGGGAAGGCAATGGCAAACCACCCCTGTTAATCATGCCAAGAAAATCGTCATGCCACACACCAAACCACGCCGATGGTCGCGGATGGAGGGACTCCCAGGCCGGAGCGCTGAGGTGGGACTCCCAGGCCAAAGCGCGACTCAAGGGCTACTGGGAGAAGTAGCAAGACGGCAACGGAGACTGTGTGGCATGACGATCGCTAGGGCTCCTAGAGCCGACGGCACAAAGAGAGACAAAGAGATGATTCAGAGGCATACAGAGCTGTGCTGAACACACATACTTGTAAGATATTTAATTTGGCCTTATAACTGATATGTTTGCTCTTCCATATGGTATTTAGTCCTGCCATGACTCCCTTCGCCTTTGTTATTCTTGCCTTTGTGTGCTTTGTACAATCATTGCTCATTATTGCTATATAATATTGTACCGAGTATTTACATGTCTAAGACCAGGGCGTCTACACCATGGAAACTTTGGAGCAAATGCTCCATTAAAAAAATGGGGGATCTGTCAGTCTGTGCGCCATCATTGACGAGGGGAAAGGGAAGGGAGGTGAGGGCAAGGGGAGGGGAGGAAGTTGTTCCAATGACTTAGGGGGGATTGACGCCCCGGTCTAAGACTTAAGCTCTTGTGCGTGTGATATACGCAAGCAGTGGTTTCCGTTTATGGTTTGTCTACGAAGGCAGAAAGTCAACGAAATGAATAGTTAGAAAACAAAAACAAAAAAACGAAATTAGTTTGTACCCTACTCTTTTGAATAAAACGTATTTAGATTAAGTCGTATTTTTGATGGAAAACATGTGTCCTTGCATTTACTAAAATGTAGATCAAGTTCGATCTGAAGACAAGGGGGCTGATGAGCCTCATATATGGAGCGTGGAACTAGCCTATACGGATCGGAGACACGGACTTTTGGAAAACAGAAATGGAGAAGTCCAAAGCATTTGAAATGTGTCTAAGGAGAAAACTGGCCATGATCATCTAAAGGTATTATAAAACAAAGGAAGAGGTGTTGCAACTGGTGCAAGAGGGGAGCGCCAAATACATGCTTTAGTCCTGCATGGGACATATAGCTCTATCTAACATTATCTTAGACAGCACATATTAAAATTAGCTGAAAATCCCTTCCTACACATGAGCCAGAATATTTCTTATTTTCAGCGAAACTTTGATAATAGTGCTATATTCCCTCAATCTAGCAGGTCAAACTCTCCTCATGCAAGCATTCTTCCTTACCTTAAGTTCAACCCTCACGCCTCACTATGATGTCATGCCTTGTAAACGACAGCGACCTCCTGCTTTCACGAATCAATACAAGTCTACTAGTGGAGTAAAGACGAAGACAGCCCAGAGATGTTTGCTCAACTCGCCTGTCAACAACCAAAGGCAAAATGGACCTTGAACTTTCTAGTTGTATATGCAAAACTCGCTTGGCGTACAGAGATCGCAATCGTAATCGTAATCTCCAAACTTCTAATGCGCCACTCGAAGGCCAAGCGCAGGGCACCAGCCTATTCACGAGCGATACGTCAGATGAGAGGGGTTTCCAGAGAGTAGTCCAAAAGAGGTCCGAGTCCGGTTTCCAGAAGGCCAAACCAAATCAGAGGGGGTTTCCAGAGAGTAGTCCAAAGAGGTCCAAGTCCGATTTCCAGGGTACCAGATCAGGAGAGGCAGACCAGCTGTCAAGGCGGGTGTCGTTTACGGCGAGAATAATTGGAAGGCGGAGGATCAGATGAGTCAGGGTAGGAGTATTTGAAAAGGTGAGACTTCAGTTTTGAGTGGAAAGCCCGGGGGGTGATAGATAGAGGAACATGAGGATGAGGATGAAGGACGGGTTGCAATGATGATGGAGGCACTAAGAAACAGTCTTGTTGTCAAGACCTTAAACCTCAAGACCAAGACCAAGACCAAGACCTTGAACCTCAAGACCAAGACCAAGACCAAGACCTTGAACCTCAAGACCAAGACCAAGACCTTGAACCTCGAGACCAAGACCAAGACCAAGACCTTGAACCTCAAGACCAAGACCAAGACCAAGACCCAAAAAATCGCAATCAGGTCAAGACTTCTAAATTGTCAAGTCTGAATATTCGCTATTTTAATGAAAACATGAGTCTTTTATTTTATTCAAGCAAATTAACTTTAAATGCAAGCTGCAGAGAAATCCGAATTTGTATTCAAAAGTCCTTGATGCAAACTATTATTCCAAATGCCTTTTGTATTTTATAAAAACCAATTCGCTCAGAATTTTCTGACCAAGACGTGCCTGGTGGGCCTCATAAAAATTCCGCCTTGTGAAAAAATAGGTTCTACAGGTGCTGAAGTCGCTGACACACACAGAGAAGCTTTTCAAGCACTGGATGTAAATGTACAGATAGTGAGCCTTTTGAAGGTTTATCATACCGTCTGATACAGAATAGGCTAACTGTTGCTGCTGCCAATGGGTTTTCCTGACCAACAAGACGTATCCATCCATAGATATTGGTCGTATGATGCAAGCAGGCTTGATACAGAATTCTTGAGTTCTGTTAAATGAATGTTCATATTGACAGCCGGTCTTGGTCTTGGTCTTGCGAGACCAAGACCAAGACCTTGAACCTCAAGACCAAGACCAAGACCAAGACCTTGAACCTCAAGACCAAGACCAAGACCAAGACTTTTAAAAACGAACTCGAGTGCACTCGAGACCAAGACCTTGGTCTCGAGGACAACAAGACTGCTAAGAAACTGCGAAATTCAGAGGGGGAGATCCTCCACTCATCTCATCTCAACCGTGGACATATACAATTAAGAACAAGAGAAAGAAGAAAAGCAGTTCCTTAGGCTAACCCCGAGTATGAATTGCCAGCGAATTCAGTTTTCTTAGCATTGACATATCAAGCCAATCCTTTTCTTCGCCGACGAATCTTACCACTGACAGTGTACGGTCAGTGAATTTATTCTGCTTGAGTTGGCAAAAAGCTCAGAAATGAAAAAATTCAGCCCTGGTGGGAATTTGAACCCACGACCACTTGTTTGACAATACAGCCCGCTATGCAGTGGACTGTCACGCACCTATGCTGCAAACAAGACGAAAGGAAATACAATGTATAGCTTTCTAGTCAACTTCATGCCTTCGTCACAATAGAAGGCAGAGCGATTCCCATCCTTAGTCATGATTTCACGCTGCTACAATACGCAGTCTTGTGGTCTTGGTCTCGAGTGCACTCGAGTTCGTTTTAAAAGTCTTGGTCTTGAGGTTCAAAGTCTTGGTCTTGGTTTTGAGGTTCAACGTTTTGGTCTTGGCCTTGGTCTTGAGGTTCAAAGTCTTGGTCTTGGTCTCGCAAGACCAAGATCAAGACTCGGCTGTCAATACGAACAGTCCTTTAACAAAACTTAAGAATTTAAAAATTTATCAAACCTGTTTGTGTCATACGACAAACACCTACGGACACAAACAAGTCTTGTTGGTCAGGAAAACCCGTCAGCAGCAGCAACAGTTATGCTGTAGCTGGTAGTTCTGCTAGACTTGTTTCTGAAGCCAGACGGTCTGGTAAACCATTAGAGAATTTAAAAATGACTCGCAATTTGTACATTTACATCCAGTGTGTGCCAACGACTCCAGCACCTGTAGTACGTATTTTTTGCACGGCTTTTTTTTTATTAGGCCTCACAACTTCGCAAGGCACGTCTTGGTCAGAAAATTCTGAGCGAAATTGTTTTTATAAAATACAAAAGACATGCTGGAATAATAGTTTGCATAAAGGACTTTTGTAAATACGAATTCGGAATTCTCTGCAGGCTAATTTGCTTGAATAAATTAAAAAAAGTTTTCATTAAAATAGCGAGTATTACGACTTGACAATTTTTTAGTAAGGAATAGAAGTCTTGGCCTGATTGTATTTTTGGGGTCTTGGTCTCGGTCTTGGTTTTGAGGTTCAAAGTCTTGGTCTTCGTCTTGAGGTTCAAAGTCTTGGTCTTGGTCTTCGTCTTGAGGTTCAAGGTCTTGGTCTTGATCTTGGTCTTGAGGTTCAAAGTATTGGCCTTGGTCTTGGTCTTGAGGATCAAAGTCTTGGTCTTGGTCTTGGCCTTGATGTTTAAGGTCTTGACAACAAGACTGACAATACGCCCCACCACGTGACAATAATGATGACAATGAAAGTGATAAATGCAATGATAACGAAGAAAATTATTATTATAAAGGTAAAGATAATGATGACGTAGTGATTGCGATAATGATGAAGGTAATGATAATAATGATGATGATAATTATGAAGGTAATGATGATAATGATAACGACAATGATGAAGGTAATGATAACGATGTTAGCTATATTGACAGCGACAACGATAACGATGATGGTGGTGATATTAGTAATGATGAAAATAACAACAATGGCAGAGGTGACTGACGTGGGAATTTTTGCATTCTTTAACTTTCTCATTCTTATTTTACCTTCTTAACTGTCGTTTGCGTCACTTGTTGCAAACCTTAAAAATTTAATCATTCTTTTCTGCCATGTACGTTTTACCTGACACGACTCAAGTGGTTTTGCGTTTGCTATCAAAATCTAAAAACAGTAACTCTATATACACGTGGCCTCTATCACAGCATAGGCCACACATGCAAAACACAAATTCTTCAGTACAGTTTACGGCGGCCCTTTCAATGTTTAGTGAAAATCATCTTAAGTTGTAAAAACAACTCTTTTATGTCTTCTAAGTAGATACTAAAACATTCATCTCAATTTGAAGTTCCTCCATAAATAAACATGCGGTCATTGCTCATCACCATTCAGCCATTCCCTTCTAAACTCTTCACCATCCCCGGCAACCCCGCTCTACCCGATCCTCCTCTTATCTCACTCTTCCATCGCCTCATTCACTACTCATCTCAAATGCTCCAACCGATCCATTTACTCGACCCAGGAACGATCTCATTTCTGAATTTTGCTAGTTCTCAGTTCGTGCGCCATATTGCCGATGACCCACATTCATCTGCCTCGAGCTCATTTATGAACTCTCAAGCTTTTCATTCTAAAGTCTCAGCACTTTAAGAATTCCTACCCAGTTCCATCCACTCTGAGTCGTTCCAACCTCTGACGTCCTAAACGTGACTCACCTTAGTAGATCCTCTGCTAATCAAATTTGCCGAGTTGTTGGCCTGTGCCCAGAAGAAAAATCAGTTTAAGAACCATTCAGACGAAGTTTATTAATTATCAGCCATTCAAAATTGAACATCGTCACTCATCTCTTTTATTATCATTTTTATCATTACCGTCATCGTTATCGTTATGTTTGTCGGCGTCCGTGTCGTTGTCATTATTATCGTTATTATGACAAACATTGTAGTTATCATCATCATCATCATCATCATCATCATCATCATCATCATCATCATCATCATCATCATCATCATCATCATCATCATCATCATCATCATCATCATCATCATCATCATCTCCATCAGCATTATTTTCATCATCATTATCATCGTCATCATAATCGTCATGATCACCATCATTATCTTCGTCTTCATCTCCAGCCTCAGCATTTTCATCATCATTATCGTCATCATCATCATTATCATGGTCATCATAATCCTTATCATCATCATCATCTTCATCATAATCCTCCTCCTCCACCTCCTCCTCCTCCTCCTCCTCATCATCATCATCATAATCATCATCATCATCATCATCGTCGTCGTCGTCATCATCATCATCATCATCATCATCGTCATCATCACTGTCTTCATCATGCGGCAGGGCATAGCAGCATAGAATAATGACTTCGCTATCATTAATCTCTACTTCTCCTATGTCCTCTGGAGACATTTGTATTCTTTCATCCAAGACAGGAATGGGCGTCTATGCAATGGGTTTCCTTTAGTTTTGCATACTTCGCGGTTCAGATGAGACGCAGGCCTACGGGAGGTGTGTGCATCTCTACAGGCCTCTACCCGCATGAGCTGCGCATAAATAACTTGACGGTTATAGCGTCCCACCTTGTCTTTTGTTGATGACAGGACACTTCACCCAACGTCTGTTAATTTATATTCGTCTATGCTCCACTAATCGACTTGAATTGAATCATGCAAGTAGACAATTGCTTACAAGGCGTGGTCCCCGAATGAGCCACAAGGAGTCAACTCATCGACTGCCCGTCCTTTGTCGGTCCTCTGTGTGCTATATGGCTGAAGCCCATGAGGTCAATTGTATGCAACCAAGCTTAGATCTTAGTCTTTAACAATACTCAGTGTATGATAGGAACAGCTCACACATAAGCGAAATGGATAATCATATGCAATAAATTAAATACATAAAGTGTATAATATGCACAATCATATACATTGGTGTACATGCATAATATTATGACTAATATACCAATGCACATATACACGTTGGCATATATATATATATATATATATATATATATATATATATATATATAAATATATATATATATATATATATATATATATGATGGCTGCATCAATTTGAAAAACATATATTGTCATATAGGCATCCCTGCCTTAGTGGGACTTATATCCCTTAAGGGATGCCATTTGCTGTTGATGACAGTTCTAAGTTTCATTAAACAGATGCTAAAGATTTCAGTATGTGACATGTTAAAAGTACTCGCAATGAATTCTAAATGCTAATTAGTAAATGACTTATTTTTAATGTATTCTTGTTTGCCTCATAATGTTACTCGGCATATACTATTGAGTTCTTGTGTTAAACATTTACAGTACATGATGAAATACTGTCGTTGATGACAATAAATGATTTTGAATTGAATTGAATATATATATATATATATATATATATATATATATATACAGATTCGTGTGCACACAATTAATATAGATGCAAATGGTATCGTGCCAAGTTGTCTGAGAGAAATTACCGATTGTGCGATCCTGGAACAATATAATATTCGTGTTTATTCACAAATCGCAGCAAGTTACATTGAAACAACTGATGCATGACAGTATAGATCTTATAGAACACACGTTTTGGCAGCCTGTTAGTCGCCTGCTCATTTTACTGCTGCCCCCAGGAGTTAAAGGCTGAGTCGACCTATAGAGGGGGATTACGGGTTTCGAACCGTGTCTTTCAAGATCTCATGTTCTTCATGAAAGACTATTACCATTCGTCTATCTCCCTCGCACGAATTGCTGGGTTTGTGTACCGGACTTAATCGTCGGTCTAACCAAGGATTTTTATTAGTTTAGAAGGTACTTTGTTAGCAAGTCGCCTTGGCCCATGTGACTGCATCAGGCCCATCCTTCTGCATGATGCACGAACCGTATAACGCCTTTAGCTCTGGGTGTTTTGGTCTCGCGGGTTATTGGAGTGACATCGACCGTTAGGAACTGGGCGATCTATCGACCGACACTCGACAAAAGCCGGTTCTACGTACAGTTGTCACCTCGACAAAATAGTCGGACGTGCGTAATCTTCTACCAATGACGGACTGCTCAGCGGCAGCGTCGTCGAGTGCTGCGAGCGCTGTCGCCTGTCGTCTCTCTACTCTATCAACGCAACTTGGCTCAGAGACTCTGATCATCCATGCCATCTGTTCGTTGTTTGGTTCCACGTTTGTGTGTGGGACCGCCACTTGTGACTTTTCCAACTTACTGTGCTTTGTTTTGCTGATGTTATTTTCGTTCGTTGTGACATTTAGCATCATATATGCTAGAGCAGAGAGCGCCTCTGATTTGATGTTTTCTTAAGCGGCGCTATATAAATTTCCAATTGCTTTACATTATATTACAACAGAGAATAAATTGCGTCTCCTAATTCTGATACATTCTTCGATCAATTAAAAGTTTCTGTTTTAATGGCGTTTGTTTCGGTGTAATTTACAAATTGCAATGCCTTAAACTACATTACAGTGTCTCAGTAGTGAAGAAGATTCTGGGATTATGAAACAATTCATTCATTCATTCATTAAAAAAATTAATAGGCGCACCTTCAAGAAACCTACTCATAAGCGCTCCCGGGCTGGGGAGATTAGATTTGAGCAGCTTGTAAAAAGCATGT
>OY744610.1:5884489-5891966 GCA_963556255.1 Allolobophora icterica | reverse complement strand
GTATAATATGTACATATACATTGGTGTCCATGCATAATGTCATGATTAATATGCCAATGTACATGTACACGTTGTCATACATCAATATATACACCGTGAGGCATAAAAAAGGAAGCCCCTGGAAAAATCGTTATAACTCATTCAACAAATGATCAAAACAAATGCAATTTACGCAAAAACATCTATCGTTAAAATCAGTAATTTTATTTTTAAAAAGGCCCTCTAACAAATTTCCGCTAAATCGTTGACGTAATAATAATGACGTCATTAATTTTTCCACCATTTACGAAAATGGCGTTCAGTGAGGAAGATAAACACGTTATAAAATTTTTAAGACAAAACAAACATTATGGAGCAAAAAGATTTTTAAAAGAGTTTCCTCATAAAAGCTGGTCTCGTAGTGGATTGGACAAGATTATTCGCAAGATTGATAGTACTGGAACTTCGCAACGTCTTCCCGGCAGTGGCCGTCCGCGCACTGCTCGAACTGCTGACAAAATTGAAGAAGTTGAAACACTTGTTTTGAGCCAGAAAGATTTGCCGCAAACACACCGTACTCAAAGACAAATTGCTCGGGAAGTTGGTATATCTCAACGTTCCGTTAATCGTATTGTGAAGACAGACTTACGTTTGATATGCATGAAAAAACGTAGGGCACATGAATTGACCGTGGCCAACAAACAAGCTCGACTTGACCGCAGTCGCCTTTTGTTGCGTCGCTACCCAGCTAGCCTAGTGCATTTCATCTGGTTTACTGACGAAAACTTATTCACAGTTGCTTCTAGCAATACTCAAAATGATCGTCTGTATGTAGCAGTTTGAACTCGAAAGAGAGATATTGCAGCCGACCGCCTATTACGCACGCGTCCGACGTTTAGCAAATCCCTGATGGTGTCAGTCGGTGTTTCTTCTCTGGGGCGCACGTCAATTCACTTTGTTGAACCGGGGGTAAAAATCAACGGCCAATACTACAGAGATGTTTTACTCATAGAAGACCTTCTACCTGAAATTCGAGAATTCTCTGAATTTTACATTTTCCAGCAAGATGGTACTCCAGCGCACAGAACTCGAGAAACGGTTGCACTTCTGACGAATGAAACTTCTGACTTCATAATTGCTACACTATGGCCCCCTAACAGCCCAGATCTGAATCCCGTATATTATAAAATATGGGGACGCATGCAGGAAATGGTGTACAAAACAAAGGTCCGTGATGTTGAATATCTTCGTAAGCGAAACATGCAAGCTTGGAACGATCTTGACCAACGAATTATTGACTCGGCGGTGCGTGAATGGCGCAAGCGACTTCGCGCATGCGTAGAAGCTGAAGGCGGACAGTTAGAGTACAAACTGTAAATTTTTTTACATTGCCTGCTATTTAGCTATAAATTTCATGAATTTCATTGACATTGTTTGAATATTGTTAAAATAATAACGATTTTTCCAGGGGCTTCCTTTTTTATGCCTCACGGTGTATATATACAAATATTTTCGTGTGCACATTTAATATTGATGCAAATGGTATCGCGCCAAGTTGTCTGAGAGAAATTACCGGCTGTGCGATAATGGAACATTATAATAATATATTCGTGTTAATTCACAAATCGCAGCAAGTTACATTGAAACAACTGACGCATGACAGTATAGATCTTATAGAACACACGTCTTGGCAGCCTGTTAGGCGCCTGCTCATTTTACTGCTGCCCCCAGGAGTGGAAGGCTGAGTCGACCTAGAGGGGCTTACGGGTATCGAACCGTGTCTTTCAAGATCTTATGTTCTTCATGCAAAACTACTACCATTCATTTATTCCCTCGCACGAATTGCTAGGCAGTGTTATTTTCGTTCCTAAAATCATTTTAGTTTTAGTTTATATTTCTGTCAGGTGTCAATCATTTCTATTTAGTTTTAGTTTTAGTTTTTTAGTTTTCAATCATTTTCGTTTCTATTTCGTTTCTATTCCTGAAATCATTTTAGTTTTAGTTTAGTTTCAGTTTCTCAAAACCAAATCATTTTAGTTTTCGTTTTTCAAATCATTTTAGTTTTAGTTTTCGTTTTTCACATAATTTTACTTTAAATGTAAGTTCTGAAAAAGTAGGTTAGCTTACCTTTCATGAAGAAGAAATTACTTGAGACCCTTATTAGCGGGACTTAGGTCCCTTCAGGTGCCCCAGTTGTGCCCATCCGCGCATTCATAGTGTAAGACGATTTATGTATAACGTGTACTGTAAACGTGTTGATGGACCAATAAACTGGTGGTTATGGTTATGGTTATGATAAAGTTGGTCATAGACTCTAATCGCTTTATATATTCTGTAGAATCAGTCGTGTATGAGGTTCTTTTCTTGAAATGCAGGCATCCAGAGTCTGTATTGACGGGCTCTCCCTATCCTCCACTTTACGCTTAGACTGTGTTCTCTTGTTTCTACCTTCCTTTGAATTTAAGAGTGTGTGAACCTCGGCATGGTTATGACCTATGTGCGTTTTAAGATTTGTTGGATTTTACCTGCAATAAAAAATTACAAAATATGTTTCTTATTGATTACTATATTTTCACGTACTAAAGTAAGGGCGTGTAGCCAAAAGACGGATGCGGAAAAAGTAGCGAGTATGATGCGTAAATTGCGTAGGTATACGTACCAGCTATGCGAACACCACACGGCTCTCCTTTGTCATTCAGAACTGTACATCGGCTTTTGCCGTTATCTTCTTCATATATAAAGTAATCCCATACAATACTTACGCGTATCCTACCGGATAAAAGCTTTACTAGACTCATTATTAATAACAAATTTCGTAAACATGCACCCACAGTTTGACAGAAATTGTAGACCGCAAACAGGAATAATTTTAGATATGTAGACATGCGCCGTTCAACTGCCGCGCCGATAATTTAATAAAAGAGATGGGCCGCCTTGGTTGGATTTTTATTTTCGAATCTTGTTTTTAATAAAATACATGGTTGGATTTTCAATACTTTTCGATCCAAAAATCATTTTCGTTTTAGTTTTTATTAGTTTTACATCCATTCTTTTTCGTTTTTATTTCGTTTCCATTTCTGAAATCTTTTTCGTTTTAGTTTTCGTTTTCGTTAACGATTGACTTTTCTTTTTCGTTTTTATTTCGTTTTCGTTAACGATAACATCACTGTTGCTAGGTTTGGGTACCGGACTTAATCGTCGGTCTAACCAAGGATTTTTATAAGTTCAGAAGTTATTTTCTCAGCAAGTCGCCTTGGTTCATGTGACTGCATCAGGTCCATCCTTCTGATGTACGATCGAGGCTGAACCACACGGGCCACAAAAGCCGCTTTTAGCCGGGTGTTTTCGTCTCGGCTGAGGACAGCCGATGCGGGTCATTGGAGTTACCTCTACCGTTAGTCACTGGAGACACTTCAAAGGGTTCGCTTATCTGATCGAGCTAAGATTGATCGCCTAATTCGAAAAATGAAGCGGTTGGGTTCCCCTAGACCAAGATTTTCCATCGATTGACATTCTTGTTAAGCAAGCTGATCAAAGACTATTTCGCTGCATTAGATTCAACCCTTTTCATGTTCTATTTTCACTATCCCCCCCCAAAAAAAAACCTGCAATACCGTATGATCTTAGGCCTAGACCACACAACTTTTCACTTCCTATTAAAGATAATAGAAATTTTATTTCTCGTATCTTGTTTGATTGTTAACTTTATTATTCTTTGACATTGTTGTTACTTGACTTGTACATGTGTATGTACCCTAATGCGGTCTGTCATTTGGCTTTTGAATAAACGAATATATATATATATATGTATATATATATATTAGGGTGGTCTTTATTTTTAAACTTTCAAAATTGCACTCTCCCACCCTTCAAATAGGTTCTCCCTTTGAAGAAACTAATTGGTATAAAATGTCTTAACTATTGGTCAATATTTAGGGTAGGCTCAATACACTTGAAAGTTTTGCTAATTTTGTGCAATCATATACATGCAAATAAAAGTCTTCCGATATGATATGATCACTCATTCGAATGCACAGCATCCAGAAGTATAATGGACAGGCCCATTCAACTAGTTCATAGTACCAGTGCTGTCTTAAAGCATGGGCAGGCTGGGCAGTCGCCAGGGCCCCACGATTCTAGGGGCCCCAAATTAAAAAGACCCCAAAAGTAAAGTGTACGCGACCTCCATGCGCGGTAGTGCTTTGCCTAGGTCCTACAATGCTGCATAGAACAAGTGCATTTCGCTATTTGAGTCCAGTGCCGGCAGTTTGGTACGAAACAGAAACGAGACTCTGGAGGACAGTAGCCTTCTTGCTATCGGGGTAGAGCCTGTGGAATTCTTTGATGATAAGAAGAGCAAACTGAGTATGCTCCTCGTCTTTTGTCAGCAAAGCATTGTATTCTTGCATCAATGCCACCCCTCGTTCTGCAGTATCGTTGACACCACGAAGCTCTCGAACAACATCTTCTGCTTGAAGATAGTCAGGATTTGTCAGCCAGACCTCCGGGTTGACTTCCAGGAAGGAATCTGACAAGTCAAGAATCTGGAAGAAATTACGCGTGTTTTCGGTCACGAAATCACGTAGTCTTAATTCTGGAATCTTGGACTGGTCCAAAGAAATACGATTCGCTTCCTTTCCTGCCTGACTGTGTCCTTCCACCATTACTCTTTTCTCAACGCCTAGGTCAAAGAAGGCTAATGCTATCAGCTCTTCACTCAGATACCAAAGCTGCCCACACAACTTCTTCAGAATACCCTTGGACGCTGGCGAGTCAAATGTCGTGAATAGTTTCAAGTTACTGGTAGGAGCTGCAGTTGGTAGTCGGGGGAGGAACCAAGGCTTTGTATACACCTCGACATCAAAAATGCAGAAATGTTCAAGATCTTGTGCTTCTCGTTTCATCAGTTTGAAGCCGAACCTCTGAACAGGAAGATCTTAAGGCTTAAGCACATCTATTAATATTGCCATGAATCATACATGGTGGATGGCACCTGGTTTCATGAAGGAAACTCCTCGAGGTGGAACTCCTCCTAAGAACGTAACGGCAAGCTCGAGGAGTTCACAACAGTCATCACCCTGATGTATTAGTTCAAGCTGATTCATCGCAAAGTCCATGACCTCGGTCGAAATATCACAGAGTGCAGCTGCAATGACCGTAACTTCTACACCAGGTTTGTAATCTGCGACAAGAATATTGGGCCACAATGCCTTGAACCCCTTGAACAGGAGGACCTCGGGGCCATTGGCCCACTGAATGGTCCCATTGTGGTGTTGAAGGCTTCCTGCAAAAAAATATTTATGGGATATGATGCCTGCACGCCGAGCAGAGAGCACTTTTCTCTCCAGCAGCTTCATACCAAAACACAAGCTCCTTTAGTTCGTCCTGTGTTGCTGGAAGTTGTGTCAAAGCTGAGTCCTTTGATGCAATCCTTAACGCCCCAGTTAGACAGAACCTCAATAATTGCATATGCCATTGCCCAAACGAATTCCGGAAGACAGCTTCGGGAGAGAGAGGAGTTTAGATAAAAACTGTTTTAACCTTTCACAATTTCGCAGAGTTACATTTTGTATAGCACCAACGTCCAACAAAGAAGTGGATTGAGCATACCCTAAATGTGCACCAATCACAACCAGTTTTGGCAGCAATAAGTTTTTACTGGAGGAGTACCATATGAGATGGTGGGAGACATTAAAAGAAAACAAATTTGTTCCCCATGTTGCTGAGGACCACCCTAATATATATATATATATATATATATATATATATGTATATCTACGACCGACACACAACAAATGCCTTTTCTACGTTCTCCTTGTGCCTCGAAGACTATTCGGACTTGCGTCATCTTCCATCAGTGAGTGACATATCGTTTGCTGCGAGCGCTGTCACCTGTCGTCTCTCTACTATATCGACGCAACTTGGTCCAAAGACTCAAACATCTATGCCATCTGTCGACAGGAATCCTTTGGTTGGTTCTACGTGTATGCGTGGGCTCATCACTGGTGACGATTCCAGCTTACTGTGTTTTGTTTTACTGATGTTATATTAATTTTTTCGTTCGTAACGACATTTAGCATCATATATGCTAGCGCAGAGAGCTACTCTGATTTGATGTTTTCTTGAGCGGCGCTATATAAATTTCCAATTACTTCACATTATATCACAACAGAGAATTTCGTCTCCTAATTCACTCTGGTGCTTCTGACCAGTGTTTCTCATTAAAAGCTTCTGTTTCACCGACGAATGCTTAAGTGTAATTTGCAAATTACAATGCCTTACGTGTAAATTAAATTACAATGACTCGGTAGGCCTAGTGAAAAACCTCTGTGATTATGAAACAATGATAAACCTCATGTCGTAATAGAACACTAAACTAGGAAATAAATTTCATCTTAGAAACCTGAATATATAGAGCGACTGTTAGTTCACATATATATACACATGTATAGGCCATATGTATAGATTTATGTATGTAATGATATATAATAAAGCTTATATCGATGTGCTCTCTGTGTACACAGAGAGCACAGGACAGAAAGAAGTGGAGACTCGCCATAAATGAGCGGCTATTGCGTGCTTGGGCATCGCCAAAGCCATAAAGAAGAAGAAGAAGAAGAAAATATATCGATGTACCTACGTCTTCTTGGCCAATGTGTTTCTTGGTTGCAGGTTGTTCGAACTACTGCTATTCACTCGTTAGTTTTATCAGGAGTCAAACATTTAAAACTTTAGATAGCTTTGAATTCATTCATTAGAATAGCCTAGGCCTACAGTAGACCACAGATGAGAAGCATATCATACCAGTGATTGAATCTTTCCACTGGATTTTCCTCAATTAGTCGACATCGCGTTTTAAATCAGCCTACTACAGTAACTGCTAAAAGTACTGAAAGCATTGCAGTTTGACCAAACATTTCACATTAAATTTACAATCAAAATTAAACTCGCTGGTACTTAAGCTGA
This sequence comes from Allolobophora icterica, assembly GCA_963556255.1. NCBI lineage: Eukaryota > Metazoa > Annelida > Clitellata > Crassiclitellata > Lumbricidae > Allolobophora > Allolobophora icterica. Next base: position 5,885,021 of record OY744610.1, on the reverse strand, counting down.
GTTCACAGAGAGTCCACTTAAGCTGAGTCCACTTTATCGTCTATTGACAACAGCACTACAGCTGGTTTGTATCAATGAGATTTTCCCCGTTGCTGGCATAAAATACGGGGTCTCTCTCCTCTACCCTCTCTCTTTGTCCGTCATACACACACACACACACACACACACACACACACACACACACACACACACACACACACACACACACACACACACACACACACACACACACACACACACACACACACACACACACACACACACACACACACACACACACACACACACACACACACACACACACACACACACACACACACACACACACACACACACACACACACACACACACACACACACACACACACTCTCTCTCTCTCTCTCTCTCTCTCTCTCTCTCTCTCTCCTGTCTCTGTCTCCTCTCTCTCGCTCGTCGCAACAGCCGTCATTTGGCTCAGTCTTCGCTATTTCCTTTCATTCGTCTGGCTAAGCCGTTGATATTAGTTCGCTTTTCACATGAGACTTCGACCTT